>VDFB02193867.1:117115673-117175682 GCA_007258455.2 Sequoia sempervirens
TTAGCACTTTTTGCACAAGTAAAAATATTCATAATGCTGAAGAAACAAACTATTAAAAGGAAAAAAAACTAATAGATGATCAGCTCCAAGCCTTTAGAGATAAAGAGAAAAAATGGATGAGGGAATATTGTGAAAAGAAGAAATTGGAAATGATTGATGAAAGCAAGCCAATTGAAGAGGAACCTCAACTGTGAAAAAGAGAAAATAAATTGGCAGCACAAAGGGAACAAATGCAAAAGAGTCATGCTAGGGGAGATGCAGATACCGTAGTTTTCGACACACCCTCTACTGCAAGTGAATATGAAGGGACACCATTAAGCACAAGCGAATATGGAGGGACACCATCTACCACAAGTGAGTATGGTTGGACACCATCCACCACATTTGAAGTTGAGAGTACATCATCATTCGGATTTTATGAAAAAGGTATGCCATCATCCCCATGTGAACCTCTAGGTATGCATTCTATTCCACCCTCAATCAAAGGTACACAATCTAGCCCACCTCAATTAAATATTGATGAAATTGATAATGTTGAGATGTATGCACCTAAGAGAACACCGCCTAGAATTTTGTGTAGAAAGCCAAAGATTTTGATTAATTATGATGAGGATATTTTGCAGCACAGGGAAGGTAAGATTCTAGAACACACTTTTAGAAGATATGCTAATAAGATTTGGAAAATTTTCTTTGAAAGGCTAAATGAGACCAAAAGATGTCAACTATTTGTTTAGATGATGTGGGGTTTAAAGTACAAAAACATTATGAAGACTCTTGGGTTGAGAACATCGAATGCATCAAGTGAAAACACTATTGTGAAGAATCTAATGGATGTTTATGAGAGTATTAGTAAGACCTCACACTAAAAGGATAGTAATTTCACTCGATGTGTCATTACATTGATTTTGGTAATATATCAAACAAAGAGATCTCGTCTCATTAAAAATATAAGTGGACAAATGGGAATTAGTAGAAAAACTTTATCAAAACCCATTCAAAGGTGACAAAGAATCGAGGGCACCGATTCAAATGAATTATGGGCATTCTCGGGAAGATTGCAACATAAAGATAAAAAAGTTGTTGAAGCATTGAGAACACTAATTGAAGATTATTGGAAGAATAATACAAGGTCATCTCTGAATCAAAGGGATGTCGTAAGAAGGAGAATCGGTAGTCAGAACTGTGAGCCAAATCAAAACCATTTTTTGGATACGACTCAAACCCAATTTTTTCATAAATTTCAAAATGAATATCCTCAAATTAGTATTTCTCAAAGATTGTTTGAAATGCTTAAACCTTTTTATGTCAAGATAAATCACACATGCACTACTTGTTGTTGTAGACTATGTATTGAATTCGCTAACCATTATGATGTTTATTGTTCTATATGTTTAGATTTGCATACTAACGATGTTTTGTAAGATTGTGGCATAGAAGCCCCACCAAAATGCTTCAAGAGAGTTCTTATCAAAAAAATTATGTCAAATAGAGGATGGCCAAATATTCGATAGGACAACATACTTGGATGTTTCATGTGAGAGTTGTGGTGGCTTGCAACGAATGCTAGTATGTCAACATATGGAAAGCACATATGAGGTGGGACATAAACTAGTAGATTTTAGGAAGCATAAAATAGTGGCATACACTACAAAATATGGGTCTCAAGTAAAAAGGTGTGATTTGGTTATTGAGAAGATTCCAGTGTATCAATTTATGTCCATGTTTCATGAGAATATAGTGTGTGATTATACAAGGCATACCCATAGAGCTCGATGGCTGGACATGCAATTCAAGATATGCATAGACACCTTTCCAGTTGGAAGCATAGTATTAGTGGTTGACTTTGCATAGAAGTACACTCTATAGCCATAGTGTGAGGTGTAGTCATGGTATTACAACTCCACACAAGTTTCAATATTTGTGCACATAGCATTCATTCATGCAGTTGATAGTATAGATGACCAAAGGAAGGTATTGAGGGAGTATCACTTTTATATTAGTGATGATTGCACACATTCTCTAGATTTTGTGCAAGGTGATGAGCGCAAAATATGCTCATAATTTGGGTATCATGGTGTACTTTTAATACCCTTGGGTGAATCCACAATAGTGGTTTACAATTGAAGTGAGGAAGGAAAACTCACAACAAACGAATGCATGGCAAAAATTTTGATTTTAGGGGTTTGTACGAACATACTGGTCTGACCAAACCCATTAGGGGTTCGCTAGAACCTAGGTTTGAGCAAACCCTTTTAATGCTTTCCTACCAAATATGAAAACAAAAGCCCTTATAAAAGGGGGTTCGAATGAACCCTAGTTTGAGCGAACCCCTAGGGGTTCGCTTGAACCCCTGGGGGTTCATTCGAACCCCCCTTATTCCTCATCCCTCCTCTGAGACACAAAAAAACCCTGAATATTTACACTTCAGAGCTCTGGTTGATGATGAAAATGGTTCAATCTTCACAAACCCAATTGGAATCAGGTAGTCCTCGAAACAAGCTATCCAATGAATATAATCTTAATATGTTTTGCTTTTATTATGTATTTTTTTTTCTAGTTTTATTAAACATAGGTTTTTCATTGAAAATGAAATTCTATGTTCTACACATGTGGAAAAATAGAAGATTATAAAAAAAATTGAAAAATCTGAGTGCACCAAATATTGAAGTCCTTGATCCAACCAAAAAAAAAAATTGAATTTATATATATACAAAAAATGTTGTGTTATACGGTCACGCTATGTCTGAATTGTAATTGGTTTGACTTCAAAACTTGATTAGAAAAAAGTATTCAATAAAAAGCTGTCTAAATAAGTGGAAGCACTAGATATGAGTTACAAATCTAGAATTTGAAAGAATTATAATTTTATCCTTCATGGAAAAAAAGTTATGCGTTATACGGTCTGGATCACTTCTTAAAAATGTTATTTTAAAAAAAAAACCAATTTTTGTGGGAGATGGAAAAAGAAGTGTAAAATGATTCCAAAAATTTTGAAAAAAATATTTTTAGAATCTACAGAAAAAATGTGATGAGACTCTAGTTTGCATTATCTTCAATTTTTTCATGGTTTAGCTGCTATAGCTACCTGAATGTGAAGATTTAGTTTAAAATAATAATTTTAGTGTCCAGTTTGGCCAAAAATTGTAAACCACTATTGTGGGATCACCCCCTTAATTTTGTTGTTCATGATTGTTTAACTCTTTAGAAACCTTTTATCGGGGGATATCCTCTAGTGATACACCTTTATATTCCTACAACCTATCATGTTGACATGTCTATATTTATTACCACTGTTTGACTTCAGAAATGACTAGTATAATGCATGTGGTTTTTGAATGATGAAATAGATTTAATATGTGATTAATGAATGAGTATCGTGTATTTTCCATGCATCTTTTCTTTCACATCTGTTACCTTGTGTTTCATAGGTTGTTGAAGAAAGTATGAGTGAGTCAAGCACAACTGATCTCGGCCTTGTAGTAAAGTCCATTTCCTACATGACTTTGAGGCAGTTATTCTGGTGAAGACTCTTTGACCAAAATTGTTGGGAAGGAATTTAAATGTCAATTAATCTGGAAAGAGTGGAGTGCAAGATTTTCTCTCTGGATCGAGTTGAACGGATAAACTCATTTATGAAGTATGTTCCTCAGTTTTCAGGATACATTTTACATCCACATCTTTCTCTATTAGGGTTAGTTAGTTAGTTGTTTTCCTAATTTAAATAAGTGTTCCTCTTGCATGAGTGAGCAAGAAGAATGATAAGGAATAATAAGAAGCATAATGAGAATAGCAAGAATAGCATGTAAGAATTAGTATTATGATAAGACACACAGTTTTGTTTTAGTTTTGATATGAGCAAACAATGCATATCATTCTAAGTTATGAATAAAAAGCTGATGAAGTTCTGAGTTCAATACTGGCATAAGAAGTTGATGCTTGCTAAGGGGGCCCACTTAGTAAGAATCTATAGTTAGTTATTCATTCATTTTCTGTTGATCATAAGTTAGATTTCATTCTTGAAGTTTCTGTGCAAACTCAGTCCTATATTTCTCCTGCAGCATCAGGAATCCATCTCTATGTCTATTCCTGTAGCATAAGGCCAATTCATATTTTGTTTCTTAGTTGTAGTTGTTATAATTTATGCTTTGGTTAAATTATGGTTGAGTTTAGAGAACTTTGCATTACCTTCCTGTAACATAGGTAGAATTCTTTTGAAGTATTTATTTTCGATATGTTGTGACTGAAACTGGTTCTTAGTGCACATACAGTGCCACTCCATTTCAAGTATACGTTCCCTGGTTTGAAAAGTAAATTAATGACCATGAAAAGATATTAGTCGCATGCTAGGATTTCTAATTCCTAGGAGAGGTTTTACCATGATTTTCATATCCTCTTGTGGGTGCGACCATGTTTGGTGCTATTGTCAGGGATGGTGTCAAGCTAAGAATCTATCAAAAGTCATTTGTAGCAATAGTTTAACCTATTATTCAAGTATTTTCAAATTCCTTCAATTCACCATTCATTCTATTGCATGCATAGAAGAAGAGATGCTCTGGGAAGGTTCCTCCCTACAAACCTATTTTTTGAATTTCCATTTGACCCAGCTGATGAAGAACTTGAGGAAAATCCATTTGGTCTGACACTTCAACAAGCAAATATGGCACAAAATCCACCCAATCAACCTCCTAATTTTGAGTTCCCCATTATTTCTCAACAATATAATGATAACCTTAAAAATATTCTTTCTTCATTGCTTCCCAAGTTCTATGGCCTAGTTACAGAAGACCCAGACACTTTCTTGTTTGAGTTTGATATCCTTTGTCGTAGCTATGATTACACTTTAGATGCTCACAAGTTGAAGTTTTTTCCTTCTACTTTGAAGGAAGGGGCTCTTAGATGGTTTATGAGTTTGGGAAGAGGTGTTGTTGATAGTTGGGAAGGCATGCAAACAAAATTTCTTGAGAAATACAAGGAATATTGTAAGAGTAGTAATAAGGGAGATGATATATTTAGAATTCAACAAAAGGAGGATGAAAGCCTAGAAGACTATATCTCAAGATTCTTGTTTTCCCTAAAAAAGAATTCAGACCATACTCTTAATGAAGAATCTCAGAAACTACTTTTTCTAAGGGGAATCATTGATACCTGTATAGATGCTCTGGACCTGATGGGAGGAGGTGATATAACTCAACTGCCTTGGGATGATATCAAGAAGATATGTCTCAACTACTCTCGAGCAATTGTTAAGAAGGGTAGAGGTCATCAAGCCATAATGGTAAAGTCCTCTACTAGTGGAGTCTCACGGATGGAGATCACAAATTTGCTATCTAATTTCAAGTAGGATATCATAAACAACATGGCTACACAGTTGGATACTATGCAAGCTCAGAAGAAACATGAGGAAGCTGAAGCAATCTTGGATAAATTCTATCCACATTGCAGACAAAAGAAACATAACTACAGATGCAAGATGGTGGCTAACCTGGAGACTAAGCAATTACCTATTGACTTTAAGGTGGTAGAAAGTGATGATGACCAAGTATTCTTCATTGCACAAAGGTGACCATAGGCTCAAAGACAAGGTATGCCTCAAGATCCTTTGACTTTTGGTAATCCTTATTCTAATTATAATAACTAGTGCAACCTACATATGGCCCATCATAACCTTGGAATACTTCTCAACCTCATTGGCTTAGCTATCAGAATCCTTAATGGCAATCTCCTCAAGGAGGTTGGCAGTAGCCACAAGGACAATGGAATCCACCCCTAGGTAACTGGTAGTAGAACCTTCAATGGAGAAGTCCACATCAATGGCAGAACCAATTCCCTACCTTCATGCAACCTCATCAGTCACAACCTCCAACTCTCATGCCACCTACTATAGCTCCTATAGCAAATATTGGCCCTCCAAAACAAACGCCTATGCCTACTCAACCATTGCCAAATCCTAACAATAAATAGTAGCAGGAACAACAACCTATGTATTTTGCAAAGGAAAATCAATATCCCACTTATACCCTGAATGTTCATGATATCCATCTCAAATCTAGAACCACTCTCCTTGCTCCACACTCGCCTATCATTATAGAGATTCTAGACTCTACCTCTAAACAACAGGCTGATCCTACAAAAAATATACTTGTATCAGATATTGCCTCTAAGGAACCTATCTTGTAGCATTAGGCTACACCATGTTTCCATTAGAGACTACAACTTACTACATCCAAGCCTATGGAATAACCTACTTTTGATATTTTGGATCAACTAAAGAATGTGCATATTCAAATTCGTCTCTTAAAAGTCATTAAAGATATTCCACTAAATGGAAAAGCCATTAAGGAGGCTTGTTTGAAGAAGCAAGGATGAAAGAAAAAGGATCCTCAAACTATACATGTTTTAGGACAGTTAGTAGACATTATGTTGGGGAAGATAGTTATTCAAAAATATACTGACCCTAGGAGTCCTATGGAGCAAATCAATATTAATGGCCAGATAGTAAAGAATGCCTTGTTTGAACTTGGTGCAACCATTAATGTAATGACCAAGAATACAATGGAGTATCTGAATATACTAAACATTCGGTCTACACCTACCATCTTGTAGCTTGCTGATAGTTCCATAGTAAAGCCTAATGGAATGGTAGAAGATTTTAGTGTTTTCCTCAAGTCTTGGGAATACCCAGCGGACTTCATCATATTGTCTACTAAGGCAACTTTTAGAGGATATCCTATCATCCTAGGAAGACCATGGTTAGCTACAGTTGATGCTTTTATAGGATGTCGTTCAGGAGACATGACAATTTTTTATGGTCAGTCAAGAAAGAAATTGGCTTTATATCCACCTACCCAGCCTCAGTCAGACTTGTCTCAGCTAATTTGGCCAGACTTGGGAGAGGAAACTAAAGAAGTCAATTCATTGGCTCAACTAATGATGTTGCAAACTAGTCCATTTTCCCAACTTCAGAGTGAGGATGACCTAATTTTACACATTTTGTAGTCCAACCCTGATCCGAGTAGCCCATCTACCACAGATAGCAGTCTTCAACAGTGTTTCCTGCAGCAACTGGATTCTAAGAACCTGTCACCTGAATATCCTCCAATTTATCATAATTTACTTCCATATGAAATACAAACACCACCTTTATTAGCAGCCTCCATGAATGATCTTACTAAGCAGGTAGAAGTGTCTTCAGGCCACTGTTTGAACATCATAATAAGCTACCTCAACCTCAGCAAGCTTCCCTTGTCACGATGCTGCAAGATCAATATAGAGTTTTTGCATGGGACTATGGGGATATGAAGGGAATAGATCCTCAGCTCTGTACTCATAGGATCTATATTAGGGAAGATTGTTCACCTGTTAGATAGCCTCAAAGAAGGATAAATCTAGCACTTAGAGAAATAGTTAAAACAAAACTTAAAAAATTGCTTGATGTTGGTTTCATCTACCCAATTTTAGACAGCTAATGGGTATCTCCACTGGTGATTGTCCCTAAAAAAGGTGGAAAATGGAGAGTTTGTGTAGATTACAAGGATCTGAACACAACAACTAAAAATGATCATTTTCCATTGCCATTTGTTGATCAAGTACTAGACTCATTGTCTAGGAAAAAGTATTTCTCCTTTTTGGATGGATGTAGTGGCTATAATCAAATTAGAATCACCCCTGAAGATCAAGACAAAAAAACTTTTACCAGTTCATGGGTTAATTTTGCTTATTTTGTCTTACCTTTTGGCTTGTGTAATGCACTTGCAACATTTCAAAGAGCAGTGATAAGTATTTTTGCTGACATTTCTCATGATTCTATGGAGATCTACATAGATGACTTCACTACTTATGGAGTTACTTATGACGAAGCATTAGCCAATTTGGAAAAAGTGTTGAAAAAGATGTCAGGAGCAAAATTTGTCTTTGAATAGTGAGAAGTGTTTTATGATGATGCAAGAGGGAATTGTTTTAGGCCATCATGTCTCTCAAGCAAGAATTCAGGTTGATCTTGAAAAAATAGAAGTTATTCTAACTTTTCCAACACATATGAAACAAAAGGATGTTAGAATCTTCCTAGGACATGTTGGATATCATAGAAGATTCATCAAATACTTTAGCAAGATAGCCAGTTCACTATACACCTTATTGACTGAGGATTCTGAATTTACTTGGACTGAGGCCCGTGACAAATTTTTCCTGTAGCTTAAGAACTTTCTTACTCAAGCACCTATTCTTCAAGAACCAAAGTGGATTCTTCCCTTTCATATACACACAGATGATTCTGATTATGCTATAGGGGAAGTTTTAGGACAAAAAGAGAATTCCATTGAGCATGCCATATATTTCATTAGCAAAAATTTTCAAGGCCCTGAACTAAACTATACTATCATAGAGAAAGAATTGCTAGCAGTTGTGTATGCCTTGAACAAGTTTCAACATTATGTCACTAGTTACCAAATATTTGTTCATACAAATCATGTAGCAATAAGGTACCTCATGAATAAGCCTACCATATCTTGCAGATTAGCAAGATGGCTCCTATTGTTGCAAGAATTTGATATCATAGTTATTGAGAAGCCAGGCTGAGCTAATGTGGTGGCTGATTTCTTATCAAGACTTCAAACACCTACACCTATCATTCCTGAGGTAATTGATGATAGATTCCCTGATGAACATCTATTTTTTATTGCTACTCAAACCCCATGGTATGTAGAAATTGCAAATTATTTAGTAGCTAGCAAAATTCCAACTCACTTCTCACCAAAGGAAAGGCAATTGCTAGTTGAGAAAAGTTTTAACTTTTCATGGATTGCAGACTATTTATTTTATATAGGACCTGACCAAGTCATGAGAAGATGTGTGAGAGAAGATGAAACATATGATATATTGCATGCCTGTCATGACGAGCCATGTGGGGGCCACTTTGTAGCTAAGAGAACAACAATGAAAGTGCTTAATACAAGATACTATTGGCCTACACTACACAAAGATACTGCAGCATATACCAGGAAATGTGACAGATGTCAACGCATGGGAAGACCAACAAGGTCTAATGAAATGCCCCTGTATCCTCAAGTGGTCATCAGTCCCTTTGATAAGTGGGGCATGGATTTTTTTGGACCTATTGATCCTCCATCCAATGTAAAGTCATATATTCTAGTTTGTACTGACTATGTGACTAAATGGGTAGAAGTGAAAGCAATGACACATGCGCGTGACAATAAGATTGCTAAATTCCTATATGAGTAGATCTTTACTTAGTTTGGAGTCCCAAGAGAGCTTGTCACTAATCAAGGAGCCCAGTTCACATCTAATTTAATCAATGCACTAATGAATGATTACAAGATCAGGCATAAAAAGTCTAGCCCATATCACCCTTAGGCTAATGGTTAGGCATAAGTTACTAATAGAGAAATTGAGGTGATACTTACAAAGATAGTTTAGCTACACAAGAAAGATTGGAGTAGTCGACTTCCTGAAGCAGTCTGGGCCTATAGGACAACATAGAAGACAACCATAGGGTTTACTCCTTTTGAATTACTCTATGGAAAAGCTGCCATGTTACTAATAGAGTTCAAACATAAAAACTTGAGGTCTACTCTAGAGCTTATTATTGACATTTTAGAAGCCCAAAAGGAACACCTCCTATAGCTAAATGCATTAGATGAACTTAGAAAAGTGGCCCTCCAGCATACAAAAATTGTATAGCAGTAAAGGAAGAACTGGCATGATCGCCATATCCAAACTTAGCAATTCTCTGTTGGTGATTGTGTGTTGCTTTATGACTCCAGGTATAAAGAAAATCAAGGTAATCTCACTACCTAATGGCTTGGCCCATATGAAATAGAGAATGTATTTGATAATGGTTTAGTTCAATTGGTCACAATTGATCCTGTTTGATTCAAGCTATTGGTTAATGGACACCATCTTCAGTTGTACCGTAAGCAAGTCTCAAAAGAATAATTTTTGTAGTAGTTTGTTCCGGATCCTACCACTAATCTTCCTACAGCAAAAGGCTTTAGCCTTTCTCTCGTAGCTTCACCATAATGTTACAATGCATGCCCATAATAAAGGTTTCCTTTTTAAGGAAACCCTTTTTCTTCATTCCCACTCATCACCACATCTCACTTCCTTATCTTCCATTCCATCCATCCATTCCATCCATTCATCTCATCCATCCATGTCACCCATCCACCTCATTCATCTGCACCACCCTTAATTATGATTCCTTTCCCAACTATCATCTCATGCTGAAGTCGTCATCTTTCTTAGCACGAACAAGCATTTATTGAAAGGTAAGCAATATCTTTTGTTGTCACATTGATTTATTTCATTTAATTCATTTACTACTATGTCTATATCAATCATTATTACCCGATCTCTACCTATTCTTTAGTACATCTGTGGACACATGTCATTTTAAGTAGGGGGCGGGATAATCCATTTCACTTACGCTACTATCACAACTATTCATATACTTTTCTTTATTATTTTCTTGTACTTTCCAAATATGATTGCATGTTTCAATCGTAAATTGCAATTAAAATTGCTTGTTTAAGTAGTTGTAACAATCATTACATGCAAATATCTTTTGAGTTCATTCTTGGAAAAGAAGAGAAAGTGACGACAGAACTAAAAAAGTAGAATAGAGCAGAAAAGTTTTTGAAAAGGTTTGAGTTCTGGAGTTTCAGATGAGACAATTGTGAATATGGGTGGTCAACTGGTAAGACATGAGCCTATGGCTCATGAGATATTGACACAAAATCCTCAAACAGTTCAAGCATTCAGCCTTTGTGGTTTGTTGAACTACTTTTTGAGGTTAAATCCTTTCAATGAGGAAGCCGTAGGTGAATTTTTAAGGACCCTTTTTGAAGGAGAGGCTATAGTATGGGGTTTAGCAGTAGCTGTAACTGAGGAACGAATTGCAGAGGTAACCGGGCTTCCAGCCATTAGAGAGAATTTTTCTTCAGATGTTGTTTTTGCTAGGGCAGAATTTACAGTACCAACTGATGGACCTTTGGAGGTCTCTAAACAAGGATGCAAGTGAGTGTCATTGCCTCCCCCATACTCAAAATATGCTACTTTTATCATCAGGTATTTAACATGTGAAGGCCATTTTTCTTGGCCTCTTTATCCCTACCAAGCTACAAATATTAATGAAGATACAGAAGCTCGTAGGTATGAAAACTGGCAGAGTTTCAGAGGTTTTTATTACAAATTTAGAACTTCATTTCAGGGTCATGCTTCAACCACTGATTTCAGAGAGACCACCAGAAAGTTTAATGCTGGAGGACCAGCATTAGGTTAAGTAGGGGGCAAATGATGAGCCCAAAATATGCTCATAATTTGGGCATCATGGTGTACTTTTAATACCCTTACTTTTGTTATTCATAATTGTTTAACTCTTTAGAAACCTTTTATTGGGGGATATCCTGTAGCGATACACCTTTATATTCGTGCAACCTATCATGTTGACATGTCTATATTTATTACCACTCTTTGACTTCCCAAATGACTGGTATAATGCATGTAGTTTTTGAATGATGAAATAGATTTAATATGTGATTAATGAATGAATATCGTGTATTTTCCATGCGTCTTTTCTTTCGCATTTGTTACCTTGTGTTTCACACGTTGTTGAAGAAAGTATAAGTGAGTCAAGCGTAGCTGATCTTGGCCTTGCAATAAAGTCCATTTCCTACACAACTTTGAGGCAGTTATTCTAGTGAAGACTCTTTAACCAAAATTGTTGGGAATGAATTTAATTGTCAACTAATCTAGAAAGACTGGAGTGCTAGATTCTCTCTCTAGATCGGGTTGAACATATAAACTCATTTATGAAGTCTGTTCCTTAGTTTTTGGGATACATTTTATATCCACATCTTTCTCTATTAGGGTTAGTTAGTTGTTTTCCTAATTTAAATAAGTGTTCCTCCTACATGAGTGAGGAAGAAGAAGGATAATGAATAATAAGAAGCATAATGAGCATAGCAAGCATAGCATGTAAGAATTACTATTATGATAAGAGACACAATTTTGTGTTAGTTTTGATATGAGAAAACAATGTATATCATTCTGAGTTATGAATAAAAAGCTGATGAAGTTCTGAGTTCAATACTAGCATAAGTAGTTGATGCTTGCTAAGGGGGGCCACTTAGTAAGTATCTGTAGTTAGTTAGTTAGTCATTCATTTTCTGTTGATCATAAGTTAGATTTCATTCTTGAAGTTTCTGTGCAAACTCAGTCCTATATTGTTCCTGCAGCATCGAGAATCCAACCCTGTGTCTATTCTTGTAGCATAAGGCCAGTTCATAGTTTGTTTCTCAGTCGTAGCTATTATAATTTATGCTTTGGTTAAATTATGGTTGAGTTTAGAGAACTTTGCATTACCTTCCTGTAATGTAGGTAGAATTCTTTTCAAGTATTTATTTTTGATAGGTTGTGACTGAAACTGGTTCTTAGTGCACATACAATGCCACTCCATTTCAAGTATACATTACCTTGTTTGACAAGTACATGAACGGCCATAGAAATATATTAGTGGCCTACTGGAATGTCCAATTCCCAAGATAGGTTTTGCCATGATTTTCACATCCTTTTGTGGGCGTGACCACAAGGTTTCTTCCAGATGTTCTATAGTGATTTGGGTTGGAGGTGCATAGCATACGGTCGGCATATACTATGGTCAGATAATTGTGTAGCACAATTCAAGAATGCATGCATGTTCTATTGGTTGTGTAGGATGCAACTCACTATAGGTGTTCAACATATGTGGAGCTTTTGTGAGGTCAGGCATGGAAAGAGGTAGCATGATGGTGTAGGAGCATGCGTGAAAAGAACATTAATATGAGAAGTGTTAAAGTATAAAGATAGTGCAAAGTTCATAGATGCAAGTTCAATTGTTGAGTGGTGTAATGATTTGATGGGTCTAGGTAATGAAGGTACACCTTCAGTTCATAGATTTTTTTGGTTGATGGATGATACTAACATTGCACCATATGAGGATTGATGTACACTAACAGGATTGTGTGAGCTACAGTCTTTCCTTTGCTCAAATGCAGATTCATGGAGTATTGATACACATAAGATGGAATTCTTTTGTTCTTCATGTACAATGCAAGGCTAGAATGATTGTTAGGGGAGTGGATTGACAAATGGTTGACAAGTTATCTTAGCCCACTTCACACATATCACCCTCCGATGGCATTGGAACTAACACAGATGGAATCATTGGTCGACTTTGATCACGTATCAGATCTAGTTCAACTAGGTAATATATCCACTTGTTTAGTTTTTGAAATTCCATATTGTTATCCTACTTTGTACTGTATTCGTAATGTTGACTAATTTCAAGTGATTTTCTGCACATATCAATGCAAGGCATGTTTATGCAGTTATTGAAGATGAAGAAAATGAAGAGGCAACAAACTATTACTTGTGTCATTATGTTGAGGCGAAAAAGAAATTAGAAGCCTTAGTTATAGATGGAGAAAACATTGAATACCCTACAAGCTCAGTTGTTGTTACTGGAACGTGGCTTACAAGGTACCCACATAAGAGTGTTAAACATTGGCTGTTTGAGGACTTTGACACACATCGTAAGATTCTTCATTACTCAAACCTTGTTGTGGCATCCAATGTTCGTTTGAGAAAATATGGGGGTAGACCTTTGAAGAAGACCTTGTGGAAGGTCTATGAGTCTGACCATGAGGCAATGCTTGACACAATAAAGAGTAGAGCAGATTCGAATGGTTCATTGGATTAATTTGTAAGTATATGCAGAATGGTTCTTATTAATTTATACTTCTATCCACATTAATTTGTTTGATGCCAATGCTATCATGTCTTATTTTACTTTTTGTATTTGTAAGTAACCCAATAAACATTGATTGGTATCCCCTTGCAGAAAATGAAAATTTATGAGCCATCCAAGAGAATCTCAGGCATAAAAGCAATGTAACATCCCTATTTTGATGATCTTGACAAATCTCAATTATGATTTTCAGCCATTACAAAAGTGCGTACAAATCTTGGTGAGGGAATTTCAAATTATTCATTTGAAGTTAACTTTATCATGAGCACCTATGATGTAGACATTATAGGAGCATCTTGAATTTCAAGATATTCTAGATTCATGAGAGGTGTTGTGTGCAATAGGTATCTTGGAAGTCGCAGTGAAGATGTATGAGCAGGAGTGACTAAGTTAAGAGACTTCCATGCCTATCTGTAAGTTCCTTCCATCTATTTTCATTTCATTTCCATTTTGGACATGAGTTATTTCTTTTTATTCTTTTACTTTGCCTATTTGTTACCAAGCTAGTAAAAATTGATTGGTCTCTCCTTGCAAAAATTGCTGATTCATCGAAGAGAATCTTAGCCAAAAAATCAATGCAACATCCTTATTTTGATGATCTTGACAAATATCAATTTTGATTTCAAGCCATTATAAAAGAGTGTGTGAAGCTTTGTAAGGGAATCTCAAGTTTCTCATTTGAAGTTAACCTCTAAATGAGAACCTATGATGTAGACATTATAAGAGAATCTTGAATGTATGAGTGACATTGTAAAATATCTGTGAGAATAGAGTACCTAAGGCATTGTAATGAGATTTACTTGTAATGACATTTACTGAAATAATGAAATTTGGTGTAGGGGCACCAAGGTTATTGAGCAAATTTGGTTCACAAAAATATTTTAAGTTATTTTTGTGTTTTGAGTTTTGTCAATTGAATAAGGTCATAACACATCCACAATTGATTTATAATGTAATAAGTCATGTTAGTTACAAAAATAATGGTTAGGCATGATTGGAAAGATGTAGAATCATTTGTAAAGGCTATTTAAAGCCTCTTGAAGGCTATTTAAGTCAATATTTGAAGTTGTATCCTTTTGAAGTTTTTTTTTTTTAATATGGTTATAAATGTACTATTAGTGAGATTGAGATTGTTAACCTTCAGAGAGTAGCAGTATTTATGTTGATGAAATTTCCTTTAGATGCAAGGATTCAAAGCACATCAACCATGTGGTACAAATGATTAAATCCCATAGATGATCTGTAGCAATGAAATATTCTAAAAAGGTAGAGGGAGATACACTGGTGACTCAAGAGAAACTTTAGTGATGCTGGAGAAGACTCAAACAAACTAGATTTCAGTAAATCAACAACCTTTGTTATTTCATTTGGCCATGTTGGAACAACTACCAACAAAAAGGCTTCCAAACTCAACAATTTGGCTTAAATTTTAGAGAATTCCTCTAAATTACCATCTCATCATCAATATAGCATCTACTCAAACCCCCAACAACATTCCCAAGCCAGACATACAAGGTTTCTTTGTAATTTCTTGGAGATCCTTCAAATTTCCCTACAAAAATGCTACAAAATTAGCCCTATTTTACAAACAAAATTCTATTTAAATTTATTATAACCACAAAATCTCTTTGATAGTCATCAAATAGGTCACAAATCTCCCAATTCCATAGGTTTTAGAAAGGCACTCAACCTCGAAGCCATAATTTCTTAAAACCCTCAATTTCCTAACAAATACCTAGGGGTTTTAGTATCTCACAACTCCAAGGCCTTCCATACCTCACCAAAGAATCAAACAAGGTTTTTTAGTGTCTACACACACATAATAAATCTTTTCCTAGCCTTTAGACTTAGTAGATCTCAAAAACATCACTTTGGTTCCTCCATTTCAAGCCAAAATCTCACATTCTCAGCCTAAAACAACATCACTAGCCCTATAAACGCCTTACCATTATTAAAAGAGTTAAGGAAACTTGAAAAAACACATTGTAAACATTTCCTTTGAGTCACAATTCACCATAGTAGGAGGAAGGGCTCCATCACAAAAATTAAAGTAAACTCAGACCTTGCTGGTCTGTACAGGTTGAATAAAGAAAAATGTATTTTCCTTTCACTAAAACAACTAAAGCTGTATCAAAACAGATTGAAATCTAGGTTAATACCTTCCACCATAGTTTTTCATGAATTTATATTCATAGGAGTCCTATTCTAGGCTGTAGACAAAGAAAAGAAACTGGAAAGCTCAGAAAATGTTGAAATTCCACAGTTTTAGGCATTGTGAAGAGCTCACCAATCTTCAAAAAAACTATTGATTGAACCCCCATTTAGGCTAGAATGATGTTTTTAATACATTTCAAATGAGAATCATCTCCCTTCAATTCCCATAACTACCTTTGAACCACCAAACCCTTCTTAAGCCTACAAATACTAGTATTTAACAATGGTTTTGCTTAATAAGATTTATCATGCAAATTTATTATTCTAAAGGCCTAGGACCACTTAGACACACTTATAACATTAGACTCTTTCTCTACGCTCCCACCTAATTTTTACATAATTTTCCTTTATGACAATATCAACAATTACTTAATTTAAGAGTGCTTCTGCACATTTATCCACCCTAACCAACTAATTCCCAAAGTACATAAAAGATTGGTCTATTAGACCTTATTCAAGACAAAAAGACCTCAACATACTAACATTTACCAACTATCCTCCCAATTTACCATCAAACAATCACAAATTGAGGGTGATGTGTGGGTGCTCCTGCACCATTCAACTTTCAAAAACAAAGTTAATTAGGTTGGTAGACGTGTGGATCAATCTAGCATTTGATGGCAGAGGAAGAAAGATGAATGGAACTCTAGAGGCCCACCATACTAGATTTTTGTATTGAACCATGAGAGTAGAAGAGAGATTTGATATCATGTATCAAAACATTAAGCATGCATTCTTCCAACCAACAAAGAAGGAGATGATTACTTTGCTTCATTTTCATTTGCATAAGCATATCAAGGCATGGGAACCAAGAAGACCAAGGATGTCCAGTTTTATGTGGAGGTAATGGATGTGGTCCAAACTTTAGGAGGGGAAAGAAGGTCAATGTATTATCTTGATGAAATTGAGGAAGAACAACAAGAGAGGGACATGAAAAATAAAATCAATATAGAGTTTCAAGGATTTGTCAAGTGATTAAGAGAGCTATGGGAGCAACCTCATCTAAAATATTTTGAACTAGAGTTTGATATGTACCATTTAGAGAGATTGGTTTTCGTGGAGTTCCTTTCAAAGCCTCTACTTTTATTATTTGGTAGAGTTGGTGGAATTACCTTTCTTAGTAATCGCTATTAGTGAGATTGAGATTCTTAACCTTGAGAGAGTAGGACTTGGGAAAAAGGAATTTGATATGGCTATTGCTTTCAAAGACTTCAAGTGGGATGTACCACACATTGACACCATTCCTCAATCTTCACTTGATGGCATCAAGGAATGGCTGAACTCCATGGTTATAAAGTATTATGAAAGCAGAATGAACTTGTACTAGTAGCCAATTTTGAAGACTATTACTGATGATCCAAATAAATTTATTGATTATGTTGGTTAGGAATTTTTGAATATGGAATCTAGTGATTTTTATTCTGATAATTCAAAAGAGTTAGATCAAGGATATGAACCCTCTAATGTAGAAGAGGAATCATAATCTTATTTCATGTAGCCACCATCAAGAGTGTTACAAGCCAACATAATGGAGGGAATTTTTATATAAGGATAATTTTTAATGTTGCAGGTATTGGCTTTAATACCAACTACAATGGCAACATTGAAATTCCCTAGCAATATTTATGTTGAGGAAATTTCCTTTAGATGCAAGGATTCAAAGCACATCAACCACTTGTGGGTATGTGTAGGATCATGATGGGCCAAAAAATGGCAATATGATTGGTATGTGGTTGACAACCTTCTTTTACCCAAAATTGATGAAACGAAAAGCATTTTTAAAAGAGATTCTCAGCTTTCCAACAATATAAATTATGCTTTACTTTGAATTTAATAAGTAATTATTATTCATTTTCTATTCAAATTATGACTAAAGTCTTGATTGATAGGCTGATTGAAAAACATCAATAGCTTTCAAACGGTATCACATTTTTTGAATCCAAAATATGCATCACATTCTATGCTTCACATACTATAGGATTAAAAAAAGAAAAAAATTAATTTCATGAAGTTTTGACCGAAAGGTGGTCGACATCTGAGTTTTATATTTTTTCTAAAAGTTGTAATGAAAAATCATAATTAATTATTTACTTAAAAAAATTACAAAAAATATGCATCACATCAAGACATGAGTCCTCAACTTATATCTAAAATATTATAAAAAATAATTATCATTTTATTGTGGTTAGGGTGGTCAGACAGACACCTAGTTCTTATTTTTTCCCTGAAATTTAAGTACTACTCCATTGAAATTTCAATTTTTCACCAAATAGATTTTTTTTCTTTTTAAACAAACATAGTAGTTTAGAAACTACATTCAATTTGCTACAGATTCTATTGTTACATATTTTTGAAATAAATATAGATAACTTATTCACATTTTTACATCAAGTTGCCTAACTCTGATTTTTCTAATTTTTTTGCCACTTAAGGGCTTGTTTTTTCCATGATGATCTTGCACATAACCATGTGGTACAAATGATTAAATCCTAGAGATGATCTATATCAATGAAAGAGTCTAAAAAGGAAGACAAAGCAACACTGGTGACTTAAGAGAAACTTTAGCTTTCAAAAACAAAGTCAATTAGGCTAGCAGACATGTGGATCGGGCCAACATTTAGTGGAAGAGGAAGAAAGATGACTAGAACTCTGGAGGCCCACCATACTAGATTTCAATATTCAACCATGAGAGTAGATGAGAGAGTTTATATCATGTATCAAAACATTGAGCATGCATTCTTCCAGTGAGTGGAGAAGGAGGTGATTACTTTCCTTCATTTTCATTTGCATAAGCATATCAAGGCATGGGAACCAAGAAGACCAAGGATGTCAAGTTTTATGTGGAGGTAATGGATGTGGTCTTAATTTTAGGAGGGGAAAGAAGGTCAATGTATGATTGTTAACCTTGAGAGAGTATGACTTGGGAAAAAGGCATTTGATATGGCTATTATTTTGAAAGACTTCAAATGAGATGTACTTTGCATTGACGCCATTCCTCAACCCTCACTTGATGGCATGAATGAATGGTTGGACTCCATGGATATAAATTATTATGAAAGGAGAATGAACTTGAACTAGTGGCCAATTTATTAAAGTTGGTGGTTGGGAATTTTTGAATATGGAAGCTAGTGATTCCTATTCTAATAATTTAGAAGAGTTAGAACAAGGATATATGAGTTATCTCTAATGTAGAAGAGGAATCAGAATCATATTTCATGTGGCCACCATCAAGATTTTTACAAGCCAACAAGATGGACAAAATTCTTATATAAGGATAATTTTCAATGTTGCAGGTACCAGCTTTAATACCAACTACAATGAAAACATTGAAATTCCCTAGTAGTATTTGTGTTGAGGAAATTTCCATTAGATGCAAGGATTCAAATCACATCAACCACATGTGGTACAAATGATTAAATCCTAGAGATGATCTATAGCAATGAAAGTGTTTGAAAAGGCAGACAGAGCAACATTAGTGACTTAGGAGAAACTTCATCTTTCAAAAGAAAAGTTAATTAGGTTGGCATATGTGTGGATTGGGCCAACATTTGGTGGAAGAGGAAGAAATATGACTAGAACTTTGGAGGCCCACCATACTATATTTTGTTATTCAACCATGAGAGTAGATGAGAGAGCTGATATCATGTATCAAAACATTAAGCATGCATTCTTCCAGCTAGCGGAGAAGGAGATGATTAATTTGATTCATTTTCATTTGCATAACCATATAAAGTCATGGGAACCAAGAGGACCAAGTATTTTGAGTTTTATGTGGAGGTAATGGATGTAGTCCAAACTTTAAGAGGGACAAGTAGGTCAATGTATGATTGGTGTAGGAGCACCATTCAGTAGGTTTTGTTCATCAAAGCAAATACATAGTAGAATATAGGATTTTGAGTTTTGTATTAAAATAAGGTCTATGAGACCATTATATATTTATTTAGTCATATTTGAGTTGTATTAGGTGTTTAGGAGGTTGGATTTTTCAAAAAGTGGACAATGTTTAAAAATTGCAAAAATGTGCAAAATTTGCAAACTGAAACGTTGTAAAATTGCAAAATTTGCATTATGGAGGGAATGAGAAGAGTCAAACAAGTTAAAAGGTTAGTTAGGAAGGTGAATATATTTTTAATTGGTGGGAAATAGTTTAAAAACATTCATAACTTGAATTGAAGGTTGGATTTTGTGATTTGAAGAAGCAAAAACAATAAAAACTCAGAATTTTCTAGAATTTTCTGTATTTTCAGCTGTAGCAGCAGATTGTATGGCCTATATTTCAATTAGTTGATCCATATTTGTTGATATTTGCATAGTATATGGAGGTACCTTTCTTTTGAATCCATTTAGAAGGTTTTTCATAATGTTTTGTGCATTTTATCATCAATTTACTAAAATCGGCCTTAACTTGTACATTTGAAGGTTTTGAGTCAATAAAAATGGCTTTTTGAACCATTCCTCTTTATGTAGCCTATATAACTTGAGGAATGGGTCTACAATAACATTATTAAGGTGTAGGAATGATGTGTTATTGTTGGAGAGGTCTGAAAGTGAGATGGGTGTGAAACCCATGTGTGTAAAAGTGAGTTTTCTTTAAGAAAAATGGTGGTTTTGAAGAGTCAAATTGTGTTTTTGTGTAGGACAACATTATTTTATGATTTTTTGATATTTTTCAGGGTATCAAAATTTTTTTTGAGTGATTTTTAGGTTGTGGCTAGCTTTGGAAGTATCATTTTCAATAAACCCCTAAGGTCTAGGCTACAATAGAGTGTTTTGTGGTTTACCCATTGTACAGTGGTATACCTGAGATATGATTGTGAATTTTGAAGTTTTGACACCTTAGAATTGCTGCCCCAAGAGTTGGTAAGGTTTGGGTAAGTTTAGAGTATAGATCCTTTGTTCAATCAGATCGATCCCTTAAGGGTCCAAAGGGCAAAATGGCTGCAAACTTCAACATGAGGTTACTCGGACACCATGATGCTTAGAAATTTATCATTTGATCTTATGGGATAATGTTGGGATTTTCTAACATAACCTCTCTTATTTTTTGTTATCTCGGAGTGGTTTTCCCGTGGTGTCCATTTCTTAGTTGATGGAAAAAGTGTCAACAGTGGAAAGTTGCAAGGTGGTGCAACTTTCATTTTGCAATTCATGTGACCAAATAGACTATTCCAACACATCTGAATAGGAATGTTTACTCTAGAAATGGTCCTCCTTCACACCCAAACATGTGAAATCGCTCTGTGCTACATTCAACCAGATCAATCCCTTAAGGGTCCAAAGGGAAAAATGGCTACAAACTTCAGCATGAGGTTACTCAGACACCGTGATGCTTAGAAACTTCTCGTCTAATCCTATAGGATCATGTTGGGCCCCTCTACAATAACCTCTCTCAGCTTTCATTATCTCTGAGTGGTTTTCTGGTGGAGTCCAGTTTTCAGTTGATGGAAAAAGTGTCAGATGGAAGCAGTGGAAAGTTACAAAGTGACCTGCAACTTTCATTCTACAAATCAGGTGACCAAACAAACTATTTAAATGCATTCGAATAGGAATGTTTACGCTAGGCATGGTCCTCTTTCACACCTAAACACGTGGAATCACTCTGAGCTACGTTCAACTGATTGACCCCTTAAGGGTCCAAAGGAAAAAATGGCTGCCAACTTTAGCATGAGGTTACTAAGACACCATGATGCTTAGAAAATTCTCATCTAATAACCTCCTAGTTTTTGTTATCACGGAGTGGTTTTCCTGTGGTGTCCAGTTTTTAGTTGATGAGAAAAGTGTCAAATGAAAGCAATGGAAAGTTGCAAAGTGGTGCAACTTTTGTTTTGAAACTCGTGTGACCAAACATACTATTCCAACATGTTTGAATAGGCATGTATACACTAGGAATGGTCTTCTTTCATACCCAAACACACAGAATCACTCCAAGCTACGTTTAACCAGATTGATCCCTTAAGGGTCCAAAGGGAAAATGGTTGCAAAATTTAGTATGAGGTTACTTAGACAGCATGATGCTTAGAAACTTCTTGTTTGATCCCATGGGACCATGCTAGGCCCCTCTACAATAACCTCTCTCAGTTTTGGTTATCTCGAAGTGGTTTTCCCATGGTGTCTGGTTTTCAATTGATGGAAAAAGTGTCAAATGGAAGCAGTGAAAAGTTGCAAAGTGGTCCAACTTTCATTCTACAACTTGTGTGACAAAATAGACTATTCCAGTTCATGTCCAAATAGGCATTTTTATGCTAGGCATGGTACTCCTTCACACCCAAACACACGGAATCAATTCCTTAAGGGTCTAAAGGGAAAAATGGCTCCCAAATTCAACATGAGGTTACTCAGACACCGTGATGCTTAGAATCTTCTCATTTGATCCCATGGGATCACATTGGGCCCCTTTACAATAACCTCTCTCAATTTTCGTTATCTCAAAGTGGTTTTCCTTTGGTGTCTAGTTTTTCAGTTTATAAAAAAAGTGTTAAATAGAAACAATGAAAAGTTGCAAAGTGGTGCAACTTTTGTTCTGCAACTCGTGTGACCAAATAGATTATTCCAACACATCCAAATAGGTATGTTCACTCTAGGCATGGTCCTCTTTCTCATCCAAACATGCAGATTCACTTTGAGCTACGTTCAACTAGATCGATCCCTCAAGGGTTTGAGTGTAGTATGTTGAAATAGGCCATTCCACCTATTGTTTAGGCTATTTCTCAGTGATATGGGCCTAATGTAAGTAGGATAGGGAGTAGGAATAATGAAAGAGAATTAGTAAGGACATTGGAAGAGATTACTAACGCTGCCCCTGTTCAAAATTTAAAATTGAGGCCCCTTAAAAGCAAGGCTAGAAGAGGTGGAAAGAAGAAATTGCTTGAAAATAAGTTAGAATAGGTTGGAAATAGGGTGAGATTGTGGAGTTTTATGTGCTAAATTTTTTTCAAGGACAACGGAGGTCAAAAGTATGTTATGGCATGACATGCCCTAGTTGGGAAAACATGGGTTCTGAATGAAAAAGAGAGGTTTGAGGGAGTAAACGTGGGTAAAGTCAAGGGGAAACATAATTTAGTGGTCAATTAAGTTTGTGCAAGAATAACGAAGAATGTTGGAATAGATTTTGAGGTTCAGGTTTGGGGGTTCGGTTCGCCGGTTTGGCCAAATTTTTTTGGAGGGGGGTTCAGTTCGTTTTGGGTTCATTGGTACAAAAAACATGTAAAAGCCAAATATATATCTATGCAACCTAGAAACATGAATTAGGATTAGAATATAATATATCATCATATAAACAACAAAACCACCATAAACTTGAATGTCATTTAAAACAACAAAATTTCCAAAAAAAATGTGTTTATAACCTACAAAAAAATGTGAATAAAATCACACTAATTTTTGCATGAAAAAAAACCATGAGACCATATCTTGTTGCTTACTATTATGATTTGATATATTTTTTCCAAGCATCCATAGCTTGTTCAAAATTACTTATTTTAGGCTTTTAGCCATAGTAGCAAGGAAGTGAATTGTTTGATAAAATGCTTTGGTAGACATGTATGAAAAATGTGGTAGCATAGACAAGGCAGTGAACTGTTTGAAAAAATTCCTCAAAGAAATGTGGTTTCATGGTGATGGAATGGCATGATGAATTCCATGTAAAGAAAATTTCTATGGATTGTCATGGAATTCCATCACCATTGAGACCACATTTCTTTGATGCTTTTTTTCAAACAGTTCATTGCCTTGTCTATGCTATTGCTTATTATTATGCTTTGATAGATTTTTTCCAAGCATCCATTGCTTGTTTGGAAGCACCTATTTTAGGATTTTAGCCATAGCAGCAAGGAGGTGATCTATTTGATAAAATTCTTTGGTAAAAACGTATGAAAAATGCGGTAGCATAGACAAGGTAGTGAACTGTTTGAAAAAATGCCTCAAAGAAATGCGGTCTCATGGTGATGGAATGCCATGAAAATCCATAGCAATTTTATTTTCATGGCATTAAATCACCATGAGACCACATTTCTTTGAGGAATTTTTTTCAAACAATTCATTGCCTTGTCTATGCTATTGCTTACTATTATGATATGATAGATTTTTTCCAAGCATCCATAGCTTGTTCGAAAGCACCTGTTTTAGGCTTTTAGCCATAATAGCAAGGCAACGAACTGTTTGATAAAATGCTTTGATATACATGTATGAAAAATGTGTTAGCATAGACAAGGCAGTGAACTCTTTGAAAAAATGCCTCAAAGAAATGAGGTCTTATAGTGATGGAATGCCATGACAATCAAAGGCATTTGATTGTCATGGCATTCCATCACTATAAGACCTCATTTCTTTGAGGCATTTTTTCAAAGAGTTCATTGCCTTGTCTATGATAGTGCTTACTATTATGCTTTTGATAGATTTTTTCTAGGCATCCATAGCTTGTTCAAAAGAACTTGTTTTAGGATTTCAGCCATAACAACAAGGCATTGAACTATTTGACAAAATGCTTTGGTAAACATATATCAAAAATGTGGTAGTATAGAGAAGGCAATGAACTGTTTGAAAAAATGCCTCAAAGAAATGTAGTCTCATAGAATGCCATGACAAGCAAATGCAATTGGCAGCTGCTCCTAGTTATTAGTTATGCAATGTGAAGTAATTGCATAACTGCTTAGGTTGATTTTGTAAAAACTATATTGTAATTGAAATATTGTCATCTATCAACATCTAGTTATTAGTTACGTAATGTGAAGCAATGCTTTGAGTTTGAAAGATGGGCAATGCAATGTAATCAATGATATGAATATAAACTACAAAATCTATTTTTTACAATTTATTAGTTAAACTCTTTATTTTATTTGCTCTCTATATCTCTATGCTATGGAAATTCCTTTAAATTTTAAATTTTTTTTTTTTATCTCTTGTTCTACTTTTTTTTACCTTTTTTTTTAAATCTGATTTTTTTCAATATTTTTTAGACTTTTTCTCGATTTTTTCAAAAAATCTTATACTTTTGGTTTGCCAAAATTTTCCCCAAAATATTTTTGCTGCTATGGTATAAACACATATGTTTTTGTAATATCAAGGATAATTTTTGAAACTTCAATGCATTGCTAATCTAAAAGGAAAAGTCTTTTTCCTAATCTATATGCAACCATGCTTTTTACATTGTCAAAAAGAGAAAAACTTCTTGAATGATGCAAAGGCATGGCCAAGAAGTTCTAACTCTTCAGATGAGAGAAGAGAGATGTTGGAGAGTACATCAACTCAGTGAGAACAAAAGTGTAATGTGTTTTAGTTTGTAGTATTCCTCTATTTCTCTACAAATGTGTCATAAATTCTTAGTTCAAATATGGACACCAAATATCCATAAAAAAGATTTGTATTAACCAAATAGCCATGTACGCATACATCAATATATGTCAATATAAGTATAAAATATAGTTACAAAATAGCCATATAGGCTTACAAGAATTCCATATAGGCATACAATGTCAAATATATCCAATACAAAATATGTACAAAATTGCCATGTCTAGGCATACAACAAAGGGCTCTGGAATCAAAATTCACTTCTCTCCATGCTCCTGCTCCTCCTCCTAGAGTTTAGCTCCTAGTGAAGTTTTAACTGTTACAATAAGAACTAAAGACATTAATATATAGAAATTACATTATAAAAAATGATATATTTAACAAAAGTAATCACTTACGGACATCTCATGATCACTCTCCATGATGGAAATATTTGCATGCTAATGCTAAGGCGTGCTCAAGCCCTATATAAACCATCCAAATAGGGATTAAACTAAAAATCGACAATGGTTTGATTTTTAATTAGAACTAACATCTATAAGAATGAATGTAAATTGAAATTTAGTAATTTGCTTCATACCTCCCCTATCAGAGTCACCGAGGATTGTATAGTGGATGAAACACCGATATCCATTTCCCTCGTAACATTTGGAGGTGTTTCCACAACCAACATTTGAGAATAAAACAACAAATTAGTCAATCACAAAAAAGTTAAAATAGCAATCCACGTCACATGACTTATAATGTATGAGATCTAATGAACAAAATTTTGAGTACAAGTATTAAACTATATATTTCTGATTATCATGCTTACCATTTTCCCTATCCATATCTTGTTCGAAAGGATGCATTTTTAGGCTTTTACCCATAGCAGTAAGCCGCTGAACCATTTGATTGCTTTTGTAGACATGTACGATAACTATAGTGGCATAGAGAAGGCAATGAACTATTTGAAAAAATGCCTCAAAATAAATGGGGTCTTGTGGTGATGGCATGCCATTACAAACAAATGCACGTCATGACATTCCATCACCATAAGACCATATTTCTTCTAGGCATTTTTTCAAAACATTCATTGCCTTCTCTATAGTATTATTGCTTACTATTATGCTTTGATAGATATTTTCCCAAGCATCCATATAGTTTGTTGGAAAGCACCTATTTTAGGCTTTTAGCCATAGCAACAATTGCAAGGAAGTGAGTAGTTTGATAAAATGCTTTGGTGAACATGTATGAAAAATGTGGTATCATAGGAAAGGTGGTGAGTAGTTTGAAGAAATTACTTGAAAAAATGTGGCCTCATGTGGTGATGGAATGGTATTCCATCACCATGTGACCACATTTCTTTGGGGCATTTTTTCAAACTACTAACTGGTGTAGGAGCACCTAGGTTACTAGTTGCCTCTCATAGGAATTTTTTTGTCTAGATTGAATTCCCATTTGTAAATTCATGTAAAGGTAATATAAAGACTTAATTCATTTTATTTAAAGTCCTTAGGTGGTCACAACAAAAAAAAAGATGTCCAAATGTTGCTAAAGATGGGAAAATTTGTAAAAAGGAAAAGAAGCATGGAATATTAAAAGTCACAAGGCAGTTTAGGAAGTTTCACTCAATGAGGGAGATTCAAAAGGTAGTTATTTGATTGGGAATACATATAAAATCATGTAAAAGGTGGGTAGAAGAACAAATTTTGTATTCTTGAATCATTTTTCATTAAATAAAGTTCCTTGTTCCTGTTTTCACTGTGTTTCATTCTTGAATTCAGTTCTTGCAAGGGCTATATATTTGTTTGTTCACTTTATGCAGGTTGTTAACAATCATCTAGTGATGTTTTTAAGAGTTACCATCAAATTTAAAAGCCAAGGTTTTTATGGTTTGTCAGATTAACCAGTCAAGGGTTTTGAGGGTCATTTAAGGCTTGAATTCACCATCCCACCAATGTAGATTTAGGAGATTGGTGGGATGGAATTGTATAGAAGGTTTTTATAATGTTTTAAGCAATTTGTGAGTGTATAGGAACAAGGAAATTAAGAAATCTTTGATTGGTTGCTCAATCATACAACAAATACAAAGTTTCCTTCATGCAAAGCATGGTTTCAGGGTGGTGTTCAATGCAAAAGCATGTATGAAGGTGGGTGGTGAGTTTCTAAAGATTATGTAGTCTATTTCCATGGTGTTTGTGGTGGTGGTAGGAGTATTTAAGGTTTGTAAGTACCTTATGCAATAAACCCTCCTTTGTAGGGCTTTATTTGTGCATAAAATAGGGGTTTTTTTGAGCAGTGATTTATGGAGCCTTCCTGTCACTAAAAATGTTTGATTCTTTAGTTTTGTGATATGCTAAATTTCTGTTTTCAATCATTTAGTAGTTTGGTGATAAAATATGAGCAATTTATTTGTAATTTAGGCCTAAATTAGTAGCCCTTTCCAGCAAACAATTGAAGAATCTGGTAATTTATTTATGACAAGCTACTGAGAACTTTTGATATGTTATGATGTGTTAAAAAAGGCTCTTGAATGTACAATGGGAATTTGGATATACAAATTGAATGGAAAGGAATCACTTGATTAAGGGATATGTGACCTACAAGCAAAATGGTGGTAAGACTGTAAAAGTGAGTAATTTTGTAAATACAAAGATTTAAATGTTTATTTTGGCATAGAACCATCAATGTGAAGATATCAAAGGTGTGTGAATGGTTTGGTGAAGGCCTTGAGGCCAAACATGATGATTTGATATGTTGTAGCAATATATCCCTAGGTGGAAATGGTAATTTGACTACATAAGAACTTCTAAATTTGATCAATCAGTATTATGTGGATATGAACCAGGTTTGTTTTAGTCAAAAACATGATGTGAGTAATGTCTTAGAAGTTAGATGAAATGATTGAGGTGTAAATGGTTGATTGTAGTATCTTGGTCTTGAGGAACTAGTTGGTAAAAGTGAAAATTTGGTGAGTTGTTTAAGGAATTGAAAGATTCAGAGCTCTTTATCAGGTTTTTGCTTTGAATTTAGATAAATTGATGATGATAAAGGTGTGTTAGGATTTGATGGATATAGGTTGTACCATGAAATATTGGTTTTTGGTTATTTTTCCTAGCTAAATAAAATTGAGTGGAAGGGTGCCTTGGTGAATGATGAAAGAGTGGATTGTTTAGTGACTCTAATTAGTTTTCTTGTGGATGGATCAATCATTTTTGTTGATAAATAAGATGTTTGAAGCTTGAGGATGATAAGAAGAAGTATTGAAATGAGTTGGCTTGTTGTTTCCATGCGGTTTGAAAATGAAAAAATGTGAGTTTAGATGAAAAGAGAAAGAAATTTTATTTTCTTATTCAATTTGATCTTCTCCTAATTCAATTGGGTCAGATGTTGGTGCAAGAGCACCTAGGTCATCAAATACTTTTCAATTTTGCAAAAGGGATGAGTGTTCAAATTTGTATTGAGTCAATCACAAAAGGTCATGGAAAAATGATGTAAAGTGCATGTTCAAGGTCATATGAGGTCTTATTTGAATGAATTTAATGTTATGGGTAAGTTCTAGGTGGTCAAAGTGGGAAAATGCAAACAATGAAATAATGTAATATTGTTAAACATTGTTAAATTGACAAAAACAAGGAAATCATGCATATTAAGGGTTAAAAGGGGTAGTTTCAACTCATGGAAAGATATTTATGGAAAAGGAAATATATTTAAAAGGAATGTAAAGGTGAGAAAAAGTAGAAGTTTATGTTCTTGTAATTAGATTTTGAAATAAAAATTCCCTATTTTTGAGTTTGCAGCATTACTCCATTGTTTTGTTTTCTTGTGTTGGTAATTTAGGAACACCCAAAGTTAAATCATAGTGTGAATAAATGTAAATATGAGTTAGTTTCCAATTTCAAGAGTTGGAAGGTTAGTTTTAGGAAACAAAAGAATAAAAGGTAGTTTTCAGTGCCCGACAAAGTCATTTTAGAAGCAAGTTTAAGAGTCCAGTAGGGTTTTTCTTCACTACTCCACCAATGTAGGTCAAGTAAATTGGTGGAGTAGGTTAATGTTAGGATTTTTTGTATGTTTTGATGATTGTAAGTGTATGGAAAAGCAAGAATACCATGATGGAGTTGCTGCTACACTGGAAAATAAAGGATTTTCCTACACAAAGTGATGCTACAATCATGGGTCATGAATAAATAAAGCTTGAAGAGGCTTGGAAATGATGTATAAGGTCTTGGAAGACATAAAAAATCATGTTCCAGGTGGTGGCTCAAGAAATAGAGGTTTGTAAGAGTATTTTTCACAAAACCCTCCTTGATTTGTGATTTTACACCCTATAAATGAGGGTTTATTGGATTAGAACATTTTCATGCTTTTCAATCCCTATAAATGGTGAAATATTGAGTTGTAAGACATTATTGAATAATTTTTTGAGGTTTTGAGTGGTTTGGAATGGTTTTGAAGGGGTCTCCTTTGTAAAACAGACCTAATCTACTAGCCTTTCTTTAGAGGATAGTCTGAAATCTGGTGATTTTATTTATGCAAAACATCTAAGAACTTTGATATGTTGTGATGTGATGGAAATTGTTTCTAAATGTGCATTGATGCTTTTAATAAGATTTGAGATAGGAATGTAACTATCCGATTCAATGGTTTATATACATATTAGAGGAATATGATATTGTTTGATCAAAACAAAGATGTTTATTTAAATAGTGGAAAGGATGATAATGAGTGCTTGGTTACTATCAAACTAATGATATGATTGATTTTACTAAATTTTTTTAAGGTGTATAAGATAGGTTTGGTGACTTTGATGGTTGGATGGGTGAGTATTATGAAGCCTTTTGAGCAAATTGGTGATTACCACAAGATGATAATCAAGATGTTATTGTAGTAGGAGTTTGTAACCTATAAATAGACTACTATAGTCACAATATGGTGAGTACAGTGCTTGATAATGAAATGATAATTGTGAGGTATGGTTTAGTTGATTTGTTTCCTTGGGGAATAAATGAAAGGATGAATTGTTCAAGTGTCAATAATCAAGTTTATGTTGTTTTTATGGTGGCTGAGAATTATGTGAATCTAATTGATTAAGTCAAAGTTTTCTAATATGGTTTTTGCTTTGAATGAGTCAATTGGAATACTGATTAATGGAATGATGAATGATGGCCTATGGAATGGCTAAGAGAATTTGAGTGGATTTTGGTTGAATGAAAAGTAGATTTCTGATGAAATTATATTTGATCTTCTCTTGATTCTATTTGGGATTGAAATCCATTGAAGAAATGATGTTGATGGTGTTTATTGGATGCTCTACATCAGATCTACCCTGATGATTGAGTGTTTTGATATGATGCTCTACATCACTAACTGCTTTGTCTATGCTATTGCTTACTATTATGGTTTCATAGATTTTTTCCAAGGATCCATAGTTTTTCATGTTAGTGCACCTTTGCAAGCACATGCCTCCATGTGAAGTAATTGCATCGTACTACTTATGTTTAATTTCTAAACAACTATATTGTATAGTTGAAATTTTTTCATCTATCAATATCTAGTTATTAGTTATGGAATTTGAAGTAATGCTTTGAGTTTGAATGATGTGTAATGCAACGTAACCAACAATATGAATATAAACTACACAAATCTATTAAGTAGAATTCATTATTTAAGTTCTGTTTATTCTATTTCCTGCGTGTACATTTGAGTAAATCCACTGGCACTAGGAGGTGTTTGCTTGAAACCTCCAATATTAGCCTATACAACATTCAAAATCACATATTAAAATACCATTCATAAAATAATGCTATTAACATGTAATAAATTTATAATTGTTTACTAGTTACATACCCCACTAATAGGTGTACTATAGAAATAATTAGATGGAGGACCAGTGTATCCAGTCTCAACACTGTGACCCTACAATTTTATTAAAATAATAAAACTAAATTAGTTAGTCTTGCATTTCAAAATAAAATTTTTATAAATTAAATTCAATGAACATGCTGACTTTTACCTGAATATCAATGCCATATGCATGATGCAAAATGTTAGCTATCCTCTCCATCCCTGTAGCAACATACGGATCCTACATAGTAGCTTCCTGAGTGTCGGTGGGGTCATATGAACAAGTCACCCTACAAGATTGACACACATGGGTTTGAAGGCCACCACCTGAAGACTCCCCTGGATGGTGTTTTACAATAGGCGTAGTATGATGGATGACACTCCAGGTCAAAGTTTTGACCGCTTGCATTGTCTCTACATCAACACTCTCCTTCACAATGGTAGGCATAACAATGTGCTCACGAGGTAGCCTAGCAAGAGGTCGTCTCCCTTGCCACGTAGGATTCAGCTGTACATTGGGCCTATCTTGAGCCAACCCTACACCTCTCCCATGGAACTCCCTCATATCAAAATAATTTGGGATTTGGTTCAATACAAATTCACTGTATAGTTTCCTAAGAAAATATTGGGTGACTTCACAATTGTTGCATGGTGGGTAATCAAAGACCAAGTACCACCTATCGTAAAAGTGGTTCCTAATATCCTAGTGGTGGCACCAATGAATAGGAAATCTCTTTGCATTGAGGCTAAGATTTTGATTTGTTCTAGGGTCAATGAATAAAGATCACAAATAAACTTTATTAATTTTTAAATCTTTTACTTGTTTATATGATAGTTTATCTACATAATATGCCCTAGCTGCCTACCTCCTATCTTGCCATCTAGTTATTTGTTGGGTTATTGAATCTACATTTTTTAACATCTCTTTCATTGAATTTGCTAGGGTCATTCTTTCTGTGGTTGAAGCATTTAGATCACTCAACCTATTGATAAAATTCTCAATTTATCTTTTGTTGTCCTCAATTTCACTCCTCAAATTTTGTTGAGTGCCAGGAGGGTGTTGAGTGATTGGTGGGGGAGGTTGAATTTGTTGAGGATTTTGTTGTTGAGGATTTTCCTTTTCTTCTTGTTGAGGATTTTGAGGATTTGTAGGATCATTTGATCTCCTACAAATTTAAAAAAAATCAATCAAATATAACCTAAAACAAACAAAATCAACTTGAAACTAAGAAATTCAAAACAAATAGCAAACAATACTTACCTCTCGCACCTCTTCGTCATTATGGCGCCATCTTTGCAAAGAAAAAGCAACTGTTGTTGATGAATTTTGTAGAAGAATTTTGTAGAATTCCTCCTTCTAGAACGTAAGTGTGAAAATGAGGGTTTTTGGCTATGGGAAGAGTAGAAACATAGACAATAGAAAATGAATCACTTTCACTTTTTGTTTGCTTTTAAAATGACATAACATGAGTGCTTTATAATGTGCTCGCGCTATGTCATTTTCACTTTTTTTTGTAATTGGCCACAAAAGTGTAACCCAACTTCATGCACCCACCCTAATAATATAATTAAATTAAAAATCTAAAAATCTAAAAATCTAAAATTTGAACTAATCTAAAGAATTCTAAAAATCTAAAAAATATATATAAATTAATCTAGTCTTAATTACTTAATATAAGAGAAATCTAAAAATTTGAAATCAATCTAATTCTAAATTAATTAAAAAAATATAAAAATTTGAAATTAATCTAATTCTAAAATAATTAATTAAAAGCAAACCATTCTAAAAAATTAATCTAATTACCAAAGTTAATTAAATTTAGAAACTAAATTAAAAAAATATAGAATCTAACTAAAACAAAAATCTAAATCTCTAATGTAATGTAAAAAGTAATTATATTAGTCTTAAACTTTATTAATAAAAAATTAGAATCTAAATTAGACTAAAAAGTAAAATCTAAATTTTAAAGCTTAAATTAAAACTATGCAGCAAGCCCTCATAGCAAATAAAGTTGCAAGTTGACTACTGCAAACCTTTGCTGCCAAAATCTGACAAAGAAATAATAAAGCCATCAAAACTGGATGTAGCACACCAATCTGGAGCAGTGAAATGTCAATTGCTAGCAAAAGATTATGGAGGAGCTGAGACCAATGGCATATATCATCAACTTTTCAATAGTGTTCGTTGTAGCTCATGAAACTAGAGAAGTAAGAGATCAATAACGATGAAGATGAGTTTGGAGGATTGAAAACAAATAGCAACATTTTTTTTGTAGGCTTGAGGTCATCAAATTGGAGAAGTGTGAATGAATGCTTCCAACTGCAAAAGAAAAAATGTCAAATCGAATTAATGCTTAAAAGCAAAAATGTCAAGGAAAAGTCATGAATGCAGTTGTGGCTTCAACCAACTACCAACTACGCAAGCCCTCATTTCACATATGGTTTTTTGAATGCAAAATATTATCAACAAGCCTATCAATATTGTATTAATGTGTGTGTTTAAAAAAGGTGACAAAAAGAGATCCGAAAAAGATGTACAAAATCTTATAAAAAAAGACTATCACATGCCCCCTCCATGTTAGAATTAATGATTGTACTCCATGTGTTCATCCAATTACTAGCTATAGCAAGGCTTCCTACACATGGCATTTATGAGAAAAAGATAGATTTTCTCATTGAATACTATAAATGTGAACTTGAAGCTGCCAAAGAGAAATAGCAAAAGGTGCCAAGCAGCAAGGGGATTCAAAGCTAGAAATATCATAGGAGGAGAGCTTTAGTTTGTAGGTAGTGCACCAAACTAGAGAAGTCTTCAAGCAGTGCAAGAGAGTTTGAAGGAGTAGAAACCAATAAAAAATGCATCATATCAACACATCACCTCTCCCACACATTCATTTCTAGTCTAGATTTTTTGTTTTACCTATTCTTGACTGCTGGGTTTGGTTTCCTCATATACCTTTTGAAGCTATGGTTTGACTCAATTCGATGGCTAAAATGTGAAATACAATTGATGTTGAACTCACTTTTCATTTGATAGATTGTTTCAAGAACATAAATTGTTGTATCTATTAGTTGCATAGAAAATGTCATGTAATGGATATCCCCAACACAAAAAGAGAAGCCACTACTCACTATAAATCTTCCTCATTTCCCTAAAATATTCAGGAGTGGTGTAAAGCATTAGGAAGAAAGTGTTGTATAATTGTATAGTTAGTGATATTACTACAGTATGTTTGTGTGTGGGGACTGAAGGAGTGCACAAAATTTCATCAGATACACATGTGGGGGTGCATGACCATATATATTCATACCAAGTGCATGGCATCAATTAGCAAGCAAAGGAGAAAACAAGACTCATATAGTGGATCAAATTTCATGGAGAGGAATGACCAATAGTAAGGAAAGCTTATGGAACCATTTAAAAAAAGAGAATTATTTCACCGTCATAGAAAATGGAAAGAAAAGAAGACAAGAGAGCTACTAAAATCTAATAAAAGGTCTTTAAATCAGATCAAGTAACTCTCTAAGCTAGCTGAGTGTCATATGTAGACCTTAAACTGCCCATGAAGGAAAAAAATGTGTAGAGACTAATCCACAGGACTTCAAACGTCTAAGCAAAAAGAACAGGTGAAGAAAAAATTAAATAAAGATGCCCCAAATGCTATGCACCCCCTATGTTGCTTCACCTACACAAAATGCACAAAATCATAATCAAAGATGAGTGTGCAATAGATGTAGATAAATCATCAAAATTAATTGCTATAAACTTTGCATCATTCAAACAAGGTGATGAATAGAGTGTAGATTTAATAGCACCATGATTGCAACATTATATATGTAACCCAATAAATCAACATTGAGGCATTATATCTGAAAACTAGTAGTAAAGAAAGATAAATAACATGTATAGTGAAACATTTCTACCTCAACAATGTCAAAAATTCAATAGATGAGTAAATACAAACTATGTCAGGTTCACCAAATGTAATTAGGAAATATTTTCAAATTAGCTGCAAATATTATAAAACTAAATCCCAATCAATAATAGAGCACAATGGAAAGCAAGAAACATAAAAATATGAAAAAATATCACCTAGTCTTCAAGGCTCCATTGAATGACCTCCATTGGCGTTCTCCATCTTACTACCAATTGTATAATTTCCCTCATATTTGAAGTGCAACCATAGCCTATGATCAAGACAAGAAAAATATTGAAGTTTTGTGAGTGCTCAAGTATTCAAGTCCTCAAACATATATGTGTCCAAAATGGATTGAGAGAGAGCCTTTTAAAGAATTCCAAATTGAGAATGGATGGCCAGGATTAGTAGTTGGTGAATCCCTAAGATTAAAGGACAAGATTTGATGTGATAAGGAGGATTAGGGTTAGGAAAACATTAGGCCAAAGTGTTGGATGTTGTGGTTGTCATTGATGTCAACACTATTAGCATAAATGTATTTAAAGTTGTATATGTCGAGGATATTGAGAAAATTGTAAAGAAGTGAGTTGTAGGTTGTCAGTGGTTAAGTGAAGTTCAATATGGTTGTATATTTGTACATTGAAGATCAGAGGTTGTGGAATAAAGGGTTTGTTTCTCAGTGTATCTAGTCTATCCACATCGAGTTTTAGAGATCCACATGAAGAATTGACCGAGTTATGAAATTTTTCATTTAGACAATTTTTTTGTTTCTTTAGTTATTGTTGTTGATTGAAGATGAGGTTATTTCTATTAGTTTAACTATTGTAGATGCTTCTTTGTTGATTCTTATTTCTTTTGGATGCTTCTAGATCATGCTCTATCTTTGTTGCACATCCACATTGATCATTGTGTCTGTGGTTGGTTATTTTCTCTTGTGTGTTCATATTTTTCATGTTCCTGGTGGACATGGTGTTGAAGGATGTTTTCGATCTTCAAAGATAATTTAATTGAAGTTTTTTCGTGCTGAAGGTGGTGATTTAGGTCCTCACTAAGTTATGGCCGACTTTGGTTGATATGCATTGATTATTATGAATGAATTGGGTGAATAATTATATTCATTTTATTATTTCTTTGTGGCTGATTTGTAGTAGTGGATTTTTTTGTTGTCGATATATAAGAGTGTTTGTTTATTCAAATTGAAGTGTGAGAATGTGTCTGCATGTGTGAACAATGTCCTAATCATTTGAAGGTAGAGAAGAGTGTGAAGAAAAGTGAAGAAGAGTAAGGAAGAGTGAAGAGTTGTTCATGTGCTTAACCAGAATTGTGATCAGGCATTAACAAATGCTATTTTATCAATTAAAATCCCTATGCATGGATTTAATTTGATTCACTTTGTAAGAAATTGTGTCTTCCTTTATATTTAAGTAGTGAGCTCTAGGCAGTGCGCTTGAATGCAAGTGCATTCTCCATAACTATTTTTTATTATAATTTTAACAGGGTATGATCTTGTGGACTAACCTCCATCATGGTTTTTCCCCTAACAGGATTTCCACGTAAAAAATATTGGTGCTACGTGTGTTATTGATGTGTTGATGATCTATGTTTTCATGCTTAATAATCATATCTAAGAATAAAGTTGATAAGTGAAATAAGTTTTAAATTTTTGGCACAACTGATTCACCCCCCCTCTCAGTTGTTTGCCCTTGTTTTGTAAACACAAAGTTAGGGAAAGCTTTAAAATGAAGGGTTGAGATTTAGCCAATTACATCAATGGTGGAAAATAAATGAGATAGAATAAGAGGTAGTTGGAAAATCAAATAATAATATAAATTATTTGATTTATGGAGGAAGGTTGGCTTATGAATTAAATAATGATTTAATTCATAAATGGGAATGAGACAAAAGCAAATAAATAATTATTTTAATTATTTATTTGGTGGGATGGAAAATGGGTTAAATAAATAAATTTATATAGTTAAAGGATAAATGGTGATGTTATTAAATAATTGATGGTAATTATTTAATTGTAGGTGAGGGGGAAGGATGGTTGTCATAGAAAAAAATGATCTACGGGTCTAGGGCATTTTTTATGTGTCTACAAAGATCAATCAATAATAATATATGCCTTTTGATGCTAGTGTACAGTCTCAAATTTTATAAAATATTGTAGTGAATATTTTTGTCACCTCTTGCACCTTTAGGGTTTTGCACCTAAAAGGAGAGAGACAAGGATCAATACTTCATTCAAGAACAAACTCTTAAGATTTCAATGGACAAAGGAGATTGAAATTAAGGTAGGAAAGTGATAAAGAAGATAAATTATGGATGCAAAACTAATGAAATGTAGTATGTTTGAAAACATAATGTGATATGCATATATAAACTAAATGACCTAGAAAAGACAATGAAACAATTTTTTTTTGTAGAACTAAAGATGTGCACCTAGAAATGTGTTGAGGAATGGAATGAAGACTGTAAATGCTATTGATTCTAGAATTTTAACCTACTGGGACACTTATGCCATTCTAGATGACTTAGTCCCAAAGTAGGAAAACTATTCTAGAGCCTATTTTAACCAAATGGGTATCCAAATCTACAAAAATCTTTGAAAAATATGTACAAAGGGACTCATACACCATTTATGGAAACTTAGTCCACTTTGGCTTTTTTGAAAACCCAAAAGTAAAAATGGAAGCTCTTGGTCTGCACTTTCTATTGCTCCAAGTGTCTGGATCTGAAACCCTAATTTTTGGTACTGTAAGTGACCTTTTGTTGATATTTTGACCTTTCCAATAAGGATACGTCTTCAACAAGTTTGCAACCTATTCTTCAATGATCTCCAAGCTTTCAAGGTACCTAGATTTTTGAACACACAAAGAAATGAATAGAAATGTTGAATGTTAGGGAATAAGTCAAACCCATTTTAGGTAATTAAACCAAATGAAGAAATAAGATGAACCATGAACATGAAAAAAAGGAATTAGAAACTTTCCATGATGAAAGATCTCGAATTTCTACAATTATGGATAAAGAATCTTCCCTTAAATGCCTTAGAAAGCTATATTGATGACTTAGAATGCTAAAACCCTAGCTTGCTTGTCCTGAGAGATATAATGAATGAGTTATGAATTAGGGTTGAAAAGATTTTTTGTATAGGAAATCCACCTAAAATTCTCTGATCCACAAGGCCGACATGAAAGAAAATTAAACTTAAAACCCAATTTTTCCCACTCAAACCTTCAAAATGCCCCAAATGAGACTAAGTCCCCAAGCTAGGCGACTTAGTCCCATGTGGAATGGACTCATTTGCCTAGATGGGAAACTTAGTCCCATAGGGGCTCTTTTGTCTATTAGAATGTCAGGGAGTGAATAATTTTATTTTTTATGTTGATTTTATCAAGTCTTTGATCAAAATAAGCCTCGAGATGCACAATATGGGGTTATAGGGGCCTATTAATGATGATGTAAAGGGTAATTAGGTCTAGGGACACAAAGTTCAATGTGAAAGTGTGATTAAATACACTTTAAAACATTAAAATGAGGTCTATATAGCTTAGAAAGGCATAACATCCAATATGAATGTGTAAAACAACACTAAATTAAGATTAAGTTTAGTTTACAAGCCTTCTAGATTAATGTGAGAATGCAATGAAATAAATGTTATGACATTGAATTATGGAAAAGTTAAATTAATTTAATTTAAAATGGGTCCAAGACCTAATGTTGATGTGTAAAACACATCATAACACCAAATTAAGGCAATATTAAGTCCAATTTATCATTAATTATTCCCAAATCAAGCAAGGAAAAAGGAGTACTTTTTCGGTGTCCACATTTAGTCCCCACTTTAGTGAGATGATGCATGTAATAACCCTCCTGGTTGCTAGATGGACTCAGTGGTTTTATGTTTTGTTTTGATGCTCAGATACTATGATGTTACTGTTATTATTGATGTGGTTAGTCAGATACTATGATGATACTGCTATTGTTTGATATGGTTAGTTAGATGCTAGACGATGTTATTTCATTTTGGACATGATTACTTTATATGACATTATGGTTGATTATATCTATTAATTTTATGAATTGTGATATGATGCAATGATTTAAATTAATATGTTAGGAGGTGATTGTTAGTTAGAAATGTAATTCTTTGATTATGCTATAATTGTTAGAATAGGTGTGACGAAGGACAATATAGCATCACTCGTTCGCGAGTGCCCTGTTATGTTGCAATTCCTTCTCACAATGTAGTAACTGGATTTAATGTTTTGATATATATATGTTTATATGCACATGTACACAACTTCGTTTGTATGCAGGATTGCAGGTATAAGTCTCGATTCCACCTGCTTCGGCAGGACAGGGCGAGCACCAAATAACCCAACGGATAAATGTTGATACAGAGGTGACGATGAAGTCCTCCCGTCCCATGATGTCAGGTTGTCTCATCTGTTGGTATAGTCGATGTTGTGTAATTGTCGTCTTTGCCTGCTGTGTTTGTGTCTTGTCTTATTTTGGGTGGGCATTGATAATTATGATTTATCTTAACATTTGAAATTGATTATTTATGTTAAATGTTGGATTAAATAATATTTAATTATTTAAATATTTTAATTATTTTGAAAATCATATATTGCAATTAAATAATAATTAAATAATAAATCTGCTTAAATTATTTTAATTAATTAAATTTGGTGGTGGATAATTATGTGAATAATTTATTTAAATTAAATATATAATGTGTGGTGCAAGAAAAGTTACAAAACAGGAATTAAAGTAATTAAAACAAATAAAAGAATTAAAAGACAGTGTGAGCCAATAGGGTTTGAGTGTTGAAAAGAAAGCTTGTTTTAAAGATTGATTTTTTCTTTTTATCTGGATTTTTGGGGAGAGCTTTGGAGAGATGAAGAATATATTTTATTTAATTATGAATTCTTGGGAGTTCACACACACCCAGAGAAACAGAAGTTGAAGTGCTCAAGTGAAGGTGGATTTCGTTCTGGACTAGGATTGGAATCGGATTCGAAAGCATCAGAGTTAAGCAGGCATCTTCGAACTTGCGTTGGACTCCAGGTTCCTCTCGTTGTTCTCTTCTCATACACTATTTTTGGTTGTTCTGAAAAGAAAAATAGATCTTGTTATTAAAAATAATTTTTGTGCTTATAGAAAACTTCTGTTGAATTGATAACTAGAGCAAATTATTAGATTTGAAAACAAAGAAAATCATAGGAAACTATACTATATAAACTTTGTCAAACCAAGAACCAGATATTCTGAAAAAAATACAAACTATCAAATAAGATTTTAGAAAAGATGATTTAGTTTTTGAAGAAAATAAAATTGTGGAGTTTTTTTTAATATTTCAATGGAACTATGTCATTGCTTTGTAATTTCTGTACTATCTTAGTAGTTAAGGAAATCTGTTCTCTATTCTATCTCTGTTGTTTTTATATTTATGAAAATAATATATATATATAATATTTATATATATATATATAATGTTTATTTTATCTTCTGGTTTCTGTGCCTGTGGTTATAAGAGTTATAAGAGTTATTTTTCTGTATTTCTGTTATTTTGAATATATATATATATATATATATATTATTAAGTTAAATGTTCTTGCACAATAAATTTCGTATATTCGAAATTCTGGTTCAAATCGAATTTTAATTTATTTTGGCCATTTCGGCCGACCGAATTCGTACCTGCGGACGAATTTCGAAGTTGTGCATTTAAAAAAAAAAATTATATAAAAAAAAAAACGTTGTACCGAAGTTTATTGTTTTAATATAAAAAAAATTATGTTTTGGTAGGGGGGCCGAAGGGACGGCCGAGGCCGTACCCTCGGCCTCACCCCTGCACACGGCACTGCCCACAGCAGTCTTAAAGACTGCTGCGTGCAGTCATAGGCTACGGCCTATGAGCTTTAATGAGCTTTGTTATTGTTTTTTTTTGTTTACTGCATTTTTATTTTATTATTTAGTATTTAATATATATATATATATATATATATATACATATATATATATATATATATATATATATTTTGTTTAAATATAAATTAGGATGTATTTTATTTTTAAAATGAAATTAAGTTAGTTAGATTTAGAGAATATTATATTATCTGGTATATATGTATATATATTTATGGAATATATATATATATATATACATATATCAAAAATACAAGTTATTATGTATTTTATTTTAAAATTTGAATAGAATTAATTAAATTGCAATGTTAATTTATTATATGGTGTGGATGCAAATTTTGTCTCAGATTTTAATATGTGCAACGTTGCTATAATTAAGTATTGTTATTTATTTATTTTAAATGGGCGTTATTTAATTTATCGTTTGATTAGACAAATGTGATAGACAAGATTTAGTCTGCAATTGTAATTGTAGTAGACAACCCTATCAAGTTAGTTAAACCGGGAAGGGGAAATAGATTTACTGGTGCAACCTTGCAAATTGTGATGTGAATTTTCATGTTGTGTCCAATGTTTATCGTTATAGCTTGTGTTGGAACCGTGGGAACCCTATCGTATTTTAACCTTAGTCCAGAGGCATGTTATTGTTGAAGTTGTCTTCATTATACCTTTGGTTTCGAAGCTATGTAACTTATGTTTGGAAGGGTTGGACGTTTTCTTATGATAGTTTGTTACGGATTGTCGCGAGAGGAATACTACCTCGCATGTGTGGTTTTGATTACTATGTCTTATGATTTGGTCCAACCCTCGTTGATTTGAGATATTTTAGGGGTCATAGGTGGGAGAGTGGCTCTTCGTGGGCGCCGGCGCCTCGGATGAGGAAGGGCCAGGATAACCCTCGAAGAGTAGTAAACAAGTGATAACCTAAACAATAGATTTAGGGGGATGGGTAGTTTAAAAATACAAGATAATAAAACTTTGGATTCCTCGGCTATGCATTAGGGCTACCTTAGACTAGTGATAGACTGAGAAGGCCGTGGTCGGCAAAGTCAAAGTCTCGTCCTCATGAGAGACTATTGGCTCCGCATCAGCTACCCTATGGTGCCGGCGCCTCAGTTAGGAGGAAGGGCCAGGATATCCATAGATGGGTGCCGGCGCCTCAGTTGGAGGAAGGGCCAGGAAATCCCATGAGAGCTATGCGATGACACTCTCCACTTGACACCCTTGTTGTTTTGTTGTTGTTGCCTCTGGATGTTATCTCTTTATGATGTTTCTTGAATTCTTGTGATTTGATTCATGATTGTTAAGTGTTAGTACTTCACGTCATTGTAATGAGTTCTTGGCTTTATTTGTTATGTGATTTGAGTACGTTGATGGTTTTGCATTGCATACTTGGGTGGTACTTGTTTTGTATCATGTTGTTGTGGAGTCGGTTGACATTCATGGTCGGATTCACTTCCTCGTCACCTCTGAGCACGGGGGGTGAGTTACTTCGTAATTCACATGGTTGGGTGGAACGTGCTCCGCACCCGTTGGGTTCCCCATCAGCGTCTTATCATCCCAACTTTCCGCAGTGCAGATGTTCCAGTGATCAATTGTACTTCATGTTCCCTTATTTTGTATCAATCCCCATGTTGGGAAATTCAATGTAATTCTTGTATCAAAAGAAGATTGTAATGTAATATTATTTCAATGATGTAATAGTTAGGTTTGAATTGGATCACGTGATCAGATTTATCATGGATGTAATTGTGCGATGTTGTCATACTCGCATCATGGCTATCAGTTGTATCTTGTATATGGTTTTTATAAATTAAAATAGTTATGTTGTTTTCATTATCTTTATGTTGTGTGTTGTTGCAATGTAACCTCGCGTGCCCCAGAGAACCAAGTGTATTAATGTTATGTGTTATGCTATGTGGTTATGATTTAATGTTGTTACATGTTATTTCTATTATAAAAAAAAATTATTCGCATTATGTGTGTGTTCTCTGGGGTTTGCACGACGGGCGTTACAACTTGGTATCAGAGCCAAGGTTGCAAACGCTAGGGTCTTTGGGTAGTGTAGTCCATTAGGTTACCGTTTGTGCAACTCTTGTGCTCATGTCGTACTTTATCTTGTGGCGCAGAACTATGCCTCGAGGTAGAGGATGTGGTCGTGGAAGAGGCCGTGGTGCCGGACATGGAGCAAATCAGCGAAGTCCCTCAGTTCCTAGTTCCCATGGCTCTGAGCATGAGGAACAGCAGAGCCTTCATAGTGTTCCATCAGGTAACCAGAATCCAGCACTGCCAGGTCTAGACGGTCAGTTACAGCATATTCTTGGAGAGATTCTTGTCCGATTGGGACCCAGGCCAGATGAGGTACACCAGGTGGAGAGGGAGAGAGAGAGGTCTCCGAGGCGCAGGGATACAGATGTGGTTCCGGATGCAGTCGTAGCAGGCCATATGAGGGATTTGATGAGGGCACACCCTCCTACTTTTGATGGTTCTGGAGGAGGTCTTGAGGCTGAGACCTGGTTAATTGACTTAGACCGTTGCTTCGCCATGCACCCCTACGGTAGCAATACCAAGGCTCGGTGCGCAGTTATGCACTTGCGAGGCTTCGCGTCTACTTGGTGGCGCCTTGAGGAACAAAAACTACATCTTGATCTCAGTATGGTTACTTGGGAGTTGTTCCTAGACAGGTTCAGAGCTCGTTTCCTCTCAGACCATTGGAGGCAACGCAGGGCTGACGAGTTTCACGATCTCAAGCAGTTGTCTATGTCAGTGGAGCAGTATGAGAGGCGCTTCTATGAGTTGAAGCAGTATGCAGGGATTAGCCACGATGAGGGCATGTTAGTGCAGCATTTTGTTCGGGGCTTAAATGCCCGCATCAGTGGTGGTGTACGAGTCTTCGAGCCGAAGACGATGGAGATGGCAGTGGAGAAGGCTCGCTTAGTGGAGGAGAATTTGGCCATGGCTTTGGGTGGTCACATCGGAGTACAGATTGGTAGCACACCCGCACCTGGTTATGTTGCTCATGGAGGGCAGTCACAGGGAGCAGGATCTTCCAGGAACAGGTACCCACCCTCGAAAGGGGGTTATCAGCAGCAGCAGCCTCAGCAGCAGCAGTCAAAACAGAAATACAATCAATCTCAACAGGGTGGCAATTCTCAGTTTCGCAGGGATCGGAGCAGGAACCGGGTTCGACAGGAACGTTTTGTACAGCCTGCACCTAGCTTCCAGTCAGCACCAACTCGTGGGAGTTTTCAGCAGTCAAATGCTCCATCAGGGGGCAGAGGTTTTGGCAGAGGCACTGGGTGTTTCTCTTGTGGACAGCCGGGGCATATTGCTAGGATGTGTCCTCAGAAGAACACCTCCGGATTTAATCAGAGGCCAGCAGCATCAGAGCCGACAGTAGGTGATGCAGGGAGATCTCATCGTGTGTTTGCTTCAGTGGATAATCGGCAGGCAGTCCATCAGAACACAGTGGTTGAGGCATCAAGTGTGTTGAATAATTCTAGCATTTCTATACCTTTTGATTCGGGTGCTTCTGATTCCTTTATATCACCTTTAGTTGTTGAGCGATGTGGTTTGGTGGCAATTAGTCAAGGCGTAAAATGGCATGTTGAACTAGCATCAGGGTCCAGGGTTGTGGTAGAGGAACTTGTGCAGGATTGTAATTTGGGTATAGGTGAAATGTCAACCAAGGTGGACCTCAGAATTCTGCCACTCGGTTCTTATGATATTGTCTTAGGCATGGATTGGTTGAGTGCACATCGTGCTATGATTGACTGTCGTCGAAAGGCAGTAAGGTGCACTGATGACTCTGGTAAGGAGGTGGAGATCTTGGGTATTCAGAGGCCCATTTCATTACGTATGATCTCTGCCATGCAGCTCAAAAGGCACTTCCGACAGGGTTGTCAGCTATTTGCAGTATCTGTGAGTGACTTGGAATCTGAGGATAGTCAGGGGTTGTCTTTGGATGATTACCCCCTCCTTAAGGGTTTTTCTGATGTGTTTCCAGAGGAGATTCCTGGTATGCCGCCTAAGCGAGATGTGGACTTCCGGATTGATCTGGTACCTGGAGCCGAGCCCATATCTCGAGCTCCATATCGGATGACAACACAGGAACTACAGGAACTCCGTCTTCAGTTGGAAGAATTGTTGGCCAAGGGTTTTATCCGCCCAAGTGTTTCTCCTTGGGGAGCACCGGTGATATTTGTGAAAAAGAAGGATGGTTCTCTTCGCTTGTGTATTGACTACAGGCAGTTGAATAAGGTAACAGTGAAGAACCGATATCCATTGCCCAGGATTGACGATCTCTTCGATCAGATAAAAGGGGCAAGGGTGTTCTCTAAAATTGATCTCAAATCGGGATACCACCAATTGAGGATTGCTGATGCAGATATTCACAAAACAGCATTTCGAACTCGATACGGACATTACGAGTTCACTGTGATGCCGTTCGGGTTGACGAATGCACCTTCAGTCTTCATGAGTCTAATGAATGGAGTTTTCCGTACATACTTGGATAAATTCGTTCTAGTGTTTCTCGATGACATCCTGATCTATTCTAGGTCGATGGAGGAACATGAAGAACATCTAAAGCAGGTATTGCAGTGTTTAAGGGATAATCAGTTGTTTGCCAATCTCAAAAAGTGTGACTTTTATAAGACTGAAGTTCAGTATTTGGGACATGTGATTTCCGGTGAGGGAATTTCAGTCGATCCTGCAAAGATTCAGGCTATTGTGGATTGGCCCGCACCCACCAATGTCTCAGAGATTCGCAGCTTCATGGGACTTGCAGGATATTATAGGCGGTTTGTTCAGGGGTTTTCTAGGCTGGCCCATCCTATCACCTCTTTGCAGAGGAAGGGAAAGAAATTTCTTTGGTCCGAGAAATGTCAGTTAGCTTTCCAGACTCTGAAGGATAAGTTGACTAGTGCTCCTATCTTAGCAGTGCCTGATCCGACAGGCGATTTTGTTGTCTGTACAGATGCTTCTTTGGAGGGTTTAGGGGCTGTGTTGATGCAGGAAGGTCGAGTGATTGCTTATGAGTCACGGAAACTGAAGGACCATGAACTTAATTACCCCACTCACGATTTGGAGTTAGCCGCAGTTGTGCATGCCTTGGTGAGGTGGAGGCACTTTCTCCTTGGGCATCGGTTCGAGTTGCATACAGACCACCGTAGCCTACAGTACATCTTCACGCAGCCGAACTTGAATGCAAGACAGAGAAGGTGGATGGAATTTTTGTGTGAGTATGACTTTGAGGTGAAATATATTCAGGGTAAGGAGAATGTTGTAGCAGATGCATTGAGCAGACGCAGGCATGAGTTATCCGCTTTGACTCTTGAGGTTGATTTGAAGAGTCAGATTGTTGCAGCTCTTCCTTCTGATGATTGGTATCAGGCAGTGAAGGCAGAGATTGAGTCGGATAGGGCCTTAGAGGGTAAATTTGTAGGGTATTCTTTGGATTCGGATGGTGTTTTGCACTATGCAGGCCGTATGTATGTACCTCCTGCAGAGGGTCTTCGTACCCTTATTCTGACAGAAGCTCATAGAGCTCCTTATTCGGCACACCCAGGAGTTAAGAAGATGTACGCTGATCTTCGTGCACTATATTTTTGGGCAGGATTGAAGCGTGACATTGCTGATTTTGTGGCTAGGTGTCTCGAGTGTCAGAGAGTGAAGGCCGAGCATCATCATCCGGCAGGTTTGTTGCAGCCGCATCTTGTTCCAGAGTGGAAGTGGGACATCATTTCTATGGATTTTATAGTCGGGTTGCCCATGTCTTCCAGGCGACACGACGCTATCATGGTCACTGTTGACAGGTTGACCAAGGTAGCCCATTTCTCTCCTATTCGATCTTCATATACTGCTTCAGTGGTGGCTAGGGTGTTCATGGAAGACATTGTTAGACTACATGGGATACCGCGCAGGATTATTTCTGACAGGGATCCGGTATTCACTTCTGCATTATGGACATCCCTTCAGCGGTCCTTAGGGACTAAGTTGAATTTTAGTTCTGCCTACCATCCTGAGACAGATGGTCAGACTGAGAGAGTTAATCAGGTGCTTGAGGATATGCTTCGTATGTATGTCATGGACCAGCAGTCTCGTTGGGAAGACTACCTACATTTGGTTGAGTTTGCGTACAATAATGGCTATCACAGCTCGATTGGCATGGCTCCATTTCAGGCTTTGTATGGTCGTCCTTGTCGTACCCCTTTGAGTTGGGATCGATTAGAGGACAGGGTTCTTCTTGGACCCGAGATGCTTCATGACATGGAGCAACAGGTAGCTCGCATCTGAGAGCATCTGGTAGCAGCTCAAGATAGGCAGAAGAAATTTGCTGATGCGCACAGGGTTGATCGACAGTTTGCTATAGGAGATAGGGTGTTCCTCAGAGTTCGTCCTCGGAAGAGCCCTATTTGCTATGGAAAGGGTTCTAAGCTTGCACCCCGTTTCGTGGGTCCGTTTGAGGTGTTGGAGCGTATTGGTCCTATTGCCTATCGCCTGGCATTGCCACCTAGTCTGTCGCGGATTCACGATGTCTTTCATGTTTCAGTTCTTAGGCCTTACTTTCTGGATGCTACTCATGTTCTTGATTGGAATGCTCTACAGGTCGAGGACGGGCAACTAGCTCTAGAGCCCGTGGCCGTGGTGCAGCACAGGAGGCTCGTACTCAGAGGCAGGGATATTGAGCAGGTGAGGGTCCAGTGGGATCCTAATGATGAGGCTTCAGCGACTTGGGAGGATGCTTCCCGTATGCGAGAATCCTACCCATACTTGTTTTCTGGCTTACAGGAGTAAGCCGTATTTAAGGGGGGGAGGATGTAATAACCCTCCTGGTTGCTAGATGGACTCAGTAGTGTTATGTTTTGTTTGATGCTCAGATACTATGATGATACTGTTATTATTTGATGTGGTTATTCAGATACTATGATGATACTGCTATTGTTTGATATGGTTAGTTTAGATGCTAGACGATGTTATTTCATTTTGGATATGACTACTTTATATGACATTATGGTTGATTATATCTGTTAATTTTATGAATTGTGATATGATGCAATGATTTAAATTAATATGTTAGGAGGTGATTGTTAGTTAGAAATGTAATTCTTTGACTATGCTATAATTGTTAGAATAGGTGTAATGAGAAGGATAATGGCATCACTGGATTACATGAGTGCCACTGACCCATGTTACGATTTCCTCCACAATGCTGTGTGGATTTTGAATTTTTAGTATATATGTTTATATGCACATGTACACAACTTCGTTTGTATGCAGGATTGCAGGTATAAGTCTTGATTCCACCTGCTTCGGCAGGACAGGGCGAGCACCAAATAACCCAACGGATAAATGTTGATACAGAGGTGACGATGAAGTCCTCCCGTCCCATGATGTCAGGTTGTCTCATCTATTGGTATAGTCGATGTTGTGTAATTGTCGTCTTTGCCTGCGGTGTTTGTGTCTTGTCTTATTTTAGGTGGGCATTGATAATTATGATTTATCTTAACGTTTGAAATTGATTATTTATGTTAAATGTTAGATTAAATAATATTTAATTATTTAAATATTTTTAATTATTTTGAAATCATATTGCAATTAAATAATAATTAAACTAATAAATCACCTTAAATTATTTTAATTAATTAAATTTGGTGGTGGATAATTATGTGAATAATTTATTTAAATTAAATATATAATGTGTGGTGAAAGAAAAGTTACAAAACAGGAATTAAAGTAATTAAAACAAATAAAAGAATTAAAAGACAGTGTGAGCCAATAGGGTTTGAGTGTTGAAAAGAAAGCTTGTTTTAAAGATTGATTTTTCCTTTTATCTGGATTTTTGAGGAGAGCTTTGGAGAGATGAAGAATATATTTTATTTAATTGCTTGATTCTTGGGGTTCACACACTTGAGAAGTAGAAGTTGAAGTGCTCAAGAGTGAGAGGTGGATTTAAGTTCCTATGAGCCCCGGTTGGAATCGGATTGAGAAACTATCGAGGTTAATGAGGCATCTTGAACTTGGAACAGACTCAGGGGTTCCCTCCTAGATTTGTTTTCTCTTCTCATACACTATTTTGGTTGTTACGAAAAGAAAAAATGATCTTGTTGTAAAATAATTTTTGGCCTTATAGAAACTTACATTGAATTGATAACTAGAGCAGAATTATTAGATTTTGAAAACAAAAGAAAATCATAGGAAACTATACTATATAAACTTTGTCAAATCAAGAACCAGATATTCTGAAAAAAAATACAGACTATCAAAATAAGATTTTAGAAAAGATGATTTAGTTTTTGAAGAAAATAAAATTGTGGAGTTTTTTTTTAATATTTCAATGGAACTGTGTCATTGCTCTGTAATTTCTGTACTATCTTAGTAGTTAAGGAAATCTGTTCTCTATTCTATCTCTGTTGTTTTTATATTTATGAAAATAATATATATATATATAATATTTATATATATATATATATAATGTTTATTTTATCTTCTGGTTTCTGTGCCTGTGGTGATAAGAGTTATTTTTCTGTATTTCTGTTATTATGAATATAAATAATATATATATATATTATTAAGTTAAATGTTCTTGCACAATAAATTTCTTATATTCGAAATTCTGGTTCAAATCGAATTTTAATTTATTTTGGCCGTTTAGTAGAAGCCAGTCGATACCTGCTGAGGGATGAATTTGAAGTTGTGCATTTAAAAAAAAAATTATATAAAAAAAGCGTTATCTTAGGAGTTTTATTTGTTTTAATATAAAAAATTATGTTTTAGCTGAGGGGCGAGAAGGGACGGCCGAGGCCGTACCCTCGGCCTCCACCACATTATGCTGGGCCGATCTTAAAGGCTACTGTGATCAATGAAAATGATAGCATTATAGGTCTCAAACTCTGACCTATGAGCTTTAATGAGCTTTGTTATTGTTTTTTTTTGTTTACTGCATTTTTATTTTATTATTTAGTATTTAATATATATATATATATATATATATATACATATATATATATATATATATATATATATTTTGTTTAAATATAAATTAGGATGTATTTTATTTTTAAAATGAAATTAAGTTAGTTAGATTTAGAGAATATTATATTATCTGGTATATATGTATATATATTTATGGAATATATATATGTACATATCAAAACCACAAGTTATTATGTATTTTTATTTTAAAAATTTAGATAGAATTAGTTAAGTTGAAATGTTAATTTATTATATGGTGTGGATTCACAGAATTTTGTCTCAGTTTTAATATGGTACTAGCGTTTGCTATAATTAAATTATTGTTATTTATTTTCAAATGAAGTTATTTAATTTATGGTTTTGAGTTAGACAAATGTGATGAATGAGATTTATTCTGAAATTTATGGTGTAGTGAACAATATCAAGTTAGTTAAACCGGAGAATAGATTCTTGGTGCAACCTTACCGTTAATGATGTAGTTTCATGTTGTGTCAGTGATGTTTATAAATTATAGCTTGTTGGGCAGAGCAGGAACCTATAAATGTACAACTAGTCCAGGGTATGTTATTGTGAAGTTGTCTTCAAGTATACCTTTGGTTTTGAAGCTATGTAGCTTATGTTTGGAAGGGTTCGGCGTTTTCTTATGATAGTTTATTCACAGTTATTTCGCAGAGAGGAATACTACCTCGCATGTGTGGCTTTGATTTCTATGTCTTATGATTTGGTCCAACCCTCGTTGATTTGAGATATTTTAGGGGTCATAGGTGGGAGAGTGGCTCTTCGTGGGCGCCGGCGCCTCGGATGAGGAAGGGCCAGGATAACCCTCGAAGAGTAGTAAACAAGTGATAACCTAAACAATAGATTTAGGGGGAAGGGTAGTTTAAAAATACAAGATAATAAAACTTTGGATTCCTCGGCTATGCATTAGGGCTACCTTAGACTAGTGATAGACTGAGAAGGCCGTGGTCGGCAAAGTCAGAGTCTCATCCTCATGAGAGACTATTGGCTCCGCATTAGCTACCCTATGGTGTCGGCGCCTCAGTTAGGAGGAAGGGCCAGGATATCCATAGATGGGTGTCGGTGCCTCAGTTGGAGGAAGGGCCAGGAAATCCCATGAGAGCTATGCGATGACACTCTCCACTTGACACCCTTGTTGTTTTGTTGTTGTTGCCTCTGGATGTTATCTCTTTATGATGTTTCTTTGAATTCTTGTGATTTGATTCATGATTGTTAAGTGTTAGTACTTCATGTCATTGTAATGAGTTCTTGGCTTTATTTGTTATGTGATTTGAGTACGTTGATGGTTTTGCATTGCATACTTGGGTGGTACTTGTTTTGTATCATGTTGTTGTGGAGTCGGTTGACATTCATGGTCGGATTCACTTCCTCGTCACCTCTGAGCACGGGGGGGGAGTTACTTCGTAATTCACATGGTTGGGTGGAACGTGCTCCGCACCCGTTGGGTTCCCCATCAGCGTCTTATCATCCCAGCTTTCCGCAGTGCAGATGTTCCAGTGATCAGTTGTACTTCATGTTCCCTTATTTTTTATCAATCCCCATGTTGGGAAATTCAATGTAATTCTTGTATCAAAAGAAGATTGTAATGTAATATTATTTCAATGATGTAATAGTTAGGTTTGAATTGGATCACGTGATCAGTTTTATCATGGATGTAATTGTGCGATGTTGTCATACTCGCATCATGGCTATCAGTTGTATCTTGTATATGGTTTTTATAAATTAAAATAGTTATGTTGTTTTCATTATCTTTATGTTGTGTGTGGTTGCAATGTAACCTCGCGTGCCCCAGAGAACCAAGTGTATTAATGTTATGTGTTATGCTATGTGGTTATGATTTAATGTTGTTACATGTTATTTCTATTATAAAAAAAAATTATTCGCATTATGTGTGTGTTCTCTGGGGTTTGCACGACGGGCGTTACAATGCACTTGCTTCAAACCCACAATAAAGTAGACATCCAAGAGGGGTCCAATTGCACCAATGTAGATGGTTTAGGATAACAAAGATAAAGGAGATAACCAATGCCCCAAGATCCAAGATCCTAAATCAAACCAACATAAGCATAAGAGGACACACACAAGGTAAATGATTTGCAACAAATCAAGACACACAATCATGCAATGGAAACAACTAGAATGAAGATAAGTATAAATGATCATAAATAAAAGGTGGATCAAGCTTCAATTGTTTATCCAACACGATGTAGATTAGATCTAGGTTGTTTGTCCAAAAATGCATACTCACTCTGAGGCAGCATAACTCTTGGCTATCCATAGGGTAAGAAGGCCTAAAAGGTGAGAAACATAAAATCATGGTTGGTATATACTCACACACACATAGGTGGCTATGGGGAAAGTCATTCCTCATAATTGGCTTCCTGCTCAACCCTACCAAAGTTATACCTCCTGATAACTTTAATAAGGAGCCACACTAAAAATTCTTTTAAATTTCATGTAAAAAATTTGTTAAAGGGGATTTTTCTTTGTTCATGTAAGGTATTCTTCTTGGGGAACATTGCACTTAGTTTCTCCAAGAGAGGAAAAGTGTAGATGGTCTCATCTTATTTCCAAGAGAGGACAAGTGCAATGTCTCATCTTGGGAAATATTGTACCTAATGTTTCCAAGAGAGGAAATCACAAGAAAAAGAAAATCATACAATGAAATGTGAGTGTCAATGTATTCCCCCACTTTAAAGTGGGTTGCTAACACCATTACCATGATCAATTGCTTTAAAGTAGAACAAGAATACATGAGAGATAACTAGGAAAGGCCTATGCCAAGTCAAATGTTTCCTATAAGATACGTCATGAAAAAGGTATTATGTCACATGCGAGCGAACTTAAGGCATGTCATCCACATCCCAAGCGTGCTCTTATATGTTCAATAAAGGTTAATGACTATCCAAAATAGACAATGACAAGTGACACACAAGGGCAAGGCTACCTAACCCCTTGCCACCACTTAGTGTAGGACAAAGGTGAGTTGAAATGATTGATAAGATGTATGGGAGAGTGAAGATTAGTATCAATTAGAGGAATGAGGTGCCCTCACATAAGGGAGAGCACCAAACCACTTAAGATGTTGGATTTTACTACTCAAAGCCATAAATTCATTAGTAGAATGACAAAAAACTCTATGATAGGAACAAAATGAAGTCTTGTAATTTATAATTTCTTTTGAGTTCTTGGAGGGAGCGATATCAAGTGATCTTGGAGGAGTCTCAACAAGATACTCTCTTGATCAATGGTAGAAGGCATTCCTTGATTATGCAATAAAGATATCTCTTGCTTATAGGTCATACCTATGCAAGACTCTTTATATTGTGATATTTTTCTCTCCTTTATAGGAGGATGTAAAATCTAACAAACTTAAATTATTAGCGTTTTGCAAGTTGACATTGATATTAAGTGAAGTTGTTGTTGTTTGCAAAAAATAACCATCAAGACCACTAATGTCTATTAGTTTAGGATGCATGATTATTAAAGTTGTCTTAGAGGGATTTTTTGTAATAGTGTTGATATTGAGTGAAGGATTGGGGTATGTGTTGGATCATCATGGAAAAAATAGGCCCTTAAGTGGTGAAAAATTCAGAAAAATCAGAGTTAGGAAATTTGAAGTAAAAGTATGAATAAGTTATCTATATTATTTCAAAAATATTTAAGAATATAATCTATATAAAATTGAATGAAGTTTCTAAATAACTAAGTTTTTTTAAAAAAATATATTCTATTTGGTGAAAATTTGAAATTTCAATGCAATAGTACTTAAATTTTAGGGAAAAAATAAGTAGGTGTATGTCTAACCACCCTAACCACAATAAAATGATAATATTTTTTTATAATATTTTAGATATAAGTAAATGAATCATTTCCTGATGTGATGCATATTTTTTGTAATTTTTTCCAAGTAAATAATTAATTATAATTTTTTATTCTGACTTTTAAAAATATAAAAACTGCATGTCCGACACCTTGGTCAAAACTTCATGAAATTATTATTTTTTAATCCTATAGTGGAAGCATAGAATGTGACACATGTTTGAGATTCAAAAATTTGATAATCGCTTTAAAAGCTATAGATGTTTTTCAATCACCTATCAATCAAGACTTTAGTCATAATTCAAATAGAAAATGAATAATAATTATTTATTAAATTCAAATTAAAGCATAATTTATATTGGTGGAAAGCTGAGAATATCCTTTAAAAACTCTTTTTGTTTCATCAAATTTGGGTAAAAAAAGAGTTATCAACCACATATCCTACAGATACCCATCATATCGCCCCTTTTTGTCCCATCACGATCCTACACATACCCCTTGTTTATTTCTATCAAAGGACAATAATGAAGACCGTGAATTGTTTATTGTGTGTTAGGCTCTATAGGGTTGTTGACACCTTGTTAATTAGCATGACATCCTTTTCCACTATATCCAAGTTGTTTCATAAGTTCATAACCTTTTCGATAAATATTTTTCATTACTTTTGGATCAGGTGGTTGTTGGTTGTTGATTTCATCAAACTTTGTTGTGTAAGTTGATTCTTTGTGTAAAGTGGATGAGGTGGATGCTTTTGAAGGGTCCTCCAAATTTTTTGGTGACATTACCATTGTTCCTCTTCCCTTGTCATAGTCTTTGTGTATTATCTTGTATTCTCCCATCGATGTGGATGTGAAATCTACGGAAACCCAATCATCTTCTAATAGCTTTGTGACTTGTTCAATATGTTTTTCTATTACTATTTGTTGGATAGGTTCCATGTGTGTAGTTGGTGTTGTTGTTTTCAAGGGATGTTCCTTGCTTTTCTCAATGTTTAAACAACTGTTGGGGTTAGGGTCAGGGTTAGCTTCGAGTGTGTACACTTTGTTGTTGTAGATATACTTCATTACACAATGAAGAGTAGAAGGTACCCCATTCATTGCATGAAACCATGGTCTACCTAAAAGGAGGTTATGTGAAATATAATTAGGTATAACATGGATTGATGTTTCCAATGTGGCCTTCCAGATGTAATATGAAATGTAATCACACCAAATGGTTGTTTTCTTACATTGTCAAATCCCTTGATAGATAAAGAATCTGGTTGAATATTTGATTTATCCAATGTAAGCTTATCGAAAAGGTTTACACTACAAACATTAAGAGTGGAGCCATTGTAAACAAGGGTTCACTTTACCCCTATTATTTTATATTGAGCTATTATTATGAAAGCTTCTTTTTGTTTTTGCACTTCCAAGGGAGGGAGCTCACTTTGGTGGAAAACAATGTCAATATTTATTCCTTGAATGATGGTTGCTATGTCATTTGGTTGCACGTTAGAAGGGATAGGAACTTGTTACAAGATAGTTTGAAGCATATTGTGATAATTAGGTGAATTCTAAATTAGGTCCCATAGAGATCTTTGCAAGAGTATGCTTAAGTTGTTCAACATGATCATACTCTTTCCCACTATGCAAAGGAAAATGAGGAGCACTAGGCGATATGGGATTGGGAGAAGGTAAGCATGTTGGGGTTGGTTGTTGCGGTTGTAGATTATTTCTAGTGTTATATGTATGAGCAATGAAATTATGACTCTATTGCTATGAAAAAATGTTCTTAGGTGGGTAGAGGATGAATTTAGTTTTGTTCTAATTTTGAGATTTATGTGATGGTGGTTAAAGGATGATTTGAGGTTGAATAATATTAATATCCCTTGGCGAGTGATAATATAATGTTTCCTTTTTATCTTCTTTTAAGGGCATAATATCAGTATTGTCAATGTTATCCTTGTCTTGCATCATGATATCCTCCCTAGGAGGAAGGTTTTTAGGAGGACTACTAACCAAATGTTCTTAACAATCAAAGGATGGTTCTGCTAAAATGACTTTATTGCAAGTAGTAGAATGATCAATGGTTGAAGTGTCTTTCTTAATAAGGATATTTCTAGGTGAAGGGGGACAACTAAGATTCTCACAACCTTTATTGATTGTGTTTTATAACATCAAAGTATCTTTCTCACAACTAAGAGAGATACTAGTAGAAGAATAAATGTGATTGTCATAATTACCTATGGTTGTGTTATATTCTTCATTAATGTCTTGTCCACTAAGAGAAGTAAAAGGAGAGAAACAAATAGGATTCTTAAAATGATCATCAATTGGTTCTAACACCAAAATATCTTCTTCACAAAGGGGAGAGATATCAGAAGAACAAATATGATTGTTAGGAATGTCCAAGGTTGTATTCTCTTTCACTAAGATAATCTCATAGGGACGAGATAGGAAATATTTCTTAGCATGTCTAAATATGTAAGACACTAATATTATTTGAACAAAAATGAAAATCACTTGTAACCATTTCATGCAATGTTTCAACAATGTAAATAGTTCATATCCCAAGATGCAAAACACTTTTATCCAATATATGCAAAGCTTTAAGAATGAAAACAATGTGTATCCCAAAATGAAAAGAAATTTTATCAAACTTATGTAATGTTCTATGAATATAAATATTGTGTATTCAAAAGTGAAAATTACTTTTATCCATGTTATGCAAAGTTTTAGAAATGTGAGCATTTTCAGATCGAATGATGCTTGTAATTGAAATTATTTTAAAAATGACTACCCTAAATTGATGTTTTTGACCTAAATGCATAAAAAATGTTCCCAAAACTTTCCAAACTTATAGTATATGGTACTAGGAGGCATAAGAAGAAAAAAATGAGGTTTTTTATGTCATAATAGACAATTAAAAATCTCAACTAGGACTAAGTCGCCCAGAATGGTGAATGAATCCTAGTTAGGGTTTTTTAAAAAAATTTAAAAAAAGTTGAATTGGTTTTGATGATTTTTAGTTTGTAAGACTTGAATACTAAAGGAAAATACAGTTTTCAAAATTTTTTCTATGATTTAAGATGAAAAAATGTAAACTATATGCATTTTCACTAATGCAAAATTTGAAAACCCTAGAATGCAAATTAACTAATGAAAAATGGAATGCAATGTTAATGCAAGCTGATTCTTGGATGATGATAGACTCCAAAATAGAAAAAGAAATTATTCTAAAGGCAGGTTCACCAAAATGTAGCAAATATTTTTGTCACCTTTTGCACCTCTATGGTTTTGCACTTCAAAGGAAAGAGACAAAGATCAACACTTCATTCAAGAAAAAACCGTTTAGATTTCAATGAAAAAGGAGATTGAAATATATCAAAGTAGATTTTTCTTAAGGTGGGAAAGTGATAAAGAAGATACATTATGGATGAAAAACTAATGAAATGCAAGATTTTTGAAAACACAATGTGATATGCAAATATAAACTAAATGACCTAGAAAAGACGATGAAACAAAATAGAAAACTATAGAATTGAAGATGTGTAATTAGAAATGTGTTGAGGACTCAAATGAAGATTGTAAATATTGGTAATTGTAGAATTTTAACCTATTGGGACACTTACATCATTCTAGGCAACTTAGTCCTAGATCTGGAAAACTGTTCCAGAGCTCATTTCAACAAAATGGGTGTCTGAATCTACATAAATCTTTGAAAAATATGAACAATGGGACTCATATGCCATTGATGGAAACTTAGTCCAATTTGGATTTTATAAAAAATAGAAAGTGGAAACAAAATCTCTTGGTCTGCACTTTCTAGTTCTTTAGGTGTTCAGATTTGAAACCCTAATTTTCAGCACTATAAGTGAATTTTGTAGATACTTTGACCTTGTAAATAAGGATATGTCTTCAAAAAATTTGCAACCTATTCTTCAATGATATCAAAGTTATCAAGGTACCTAAATCTATGAACACACAAAGAAAGGATGAGAAATGTTGAATGTTAGGGAATAAGGGTTTTCCTTGGTCAAAACCCCTTTAGGTAATAAAACCAAATGAAGAAAATAGATGAATCATGAACATGAAATAAAGGAATTACAAACTTTCCATGACGATATATTTTGAATTTCTGCAACAATGGATGAAGAATCCACCCTTGAATTTATTGTAAAGCTATATTGATGACTTAGCATGCTAAACCCCTAGCTTTCTTGTCTTGAAAGAGAATGAATTGAACTATTAAATTTTGGGTTCCTATGGACTTCTCTAGCTCTTCTAGGGCTTTCACCTAAAAGGAGAGAGACAGGACCAAAAATGCTAAGGTTTATTTCAAATTATGTTATGTAGAATGTTATTTGGACTAAATGAGATGATATAAATGTAGTTATATGAACTAATTGATTGATTATGAATGCTAAATTAAGAAAAAAATGATGTTTCAAAACACATTGTGTAATGGAATAATGAACTAGAAATGAATGCAAAGCTAAACAAAAATGAATGAAACATGAAGTGTGCACCTGGGATTTTGATGAAGACTAGAAATTGCTTTTGAAATGTATTTGATGTTATTTTTGTAGGCATGAAGGGGCTCATTCACCATTCTAGGTGAATCAGTTCTAGTTCTTCTAAACTGTACTACAACCCATTTCTGATAAAAGGGTATCTAAAAATTTAAAAATCCAAAAACTGACCTTGGGGTGGGACTCATTAACCACCCATGGAAAATGAGTCCAATTTTAAAGTTTTGGATTTTCAAAGGTGCATTTTGAAACTTCCAATCTACACTTTGATGGCCTACAGGTGCCCACTTTTGAAACTCTGATTTACGGGTCTAAAAATAAGTTTTTGTTGATATTTTGACTTGTTGAATAAGAAGAAGACTTAAGCAACCTTACAACTTGATCTTCAAATATTTTTAATCTTCCAAGAGTCCTAAAGCTGCAAACATACAATGCAAGAGAGAGAGAGATGTTGAATGCTATGGCATGGGGGTTTGCCTTGTTCAAACCTCATTTAGGTAATTAAACCAAAATAGAGAAAGAACGGAATGAAAAATGCAACAATGGAATAGATTACCTTACCATGATCATTGATATTGAAATTCTACAACAAAACATGAAGGATCTACCCTAGGATGTCTTAGGAAGCTAAATTAATGACTTTCAATGTGAAGTCCCTAACTTGCTTGACTTGAGATAGAAGAATGGTGATGAATGAATGATGTGAATGAGTTAATGGATGAATGGATGAATGGATGAATGGGAGATGATATATTGAATGGAAGAGATGTAAAATGGGGAGAAAAAAACTTATTTATACAATCTTGTGCCTTAGTTACCCATTCATACCTCATCACAGGTTGACATCAAGTGATTTTTAATAAAAACTTGAAAGGAAATTTTTAAAATTTTGAATTTGGAGCCAAGGGGGACTCATTCACCACCCATGGTGAATGGGTTCCACTTAGGACCTAAAAATGGGTGTTGGGAATTATGTTTTATTTAATGTTGTTTTTTGGGCTTACATTGAAAAATACACTTAATTAAGACATATGAGGGCATAAAGGGACCAAATAAAGCATGAGAATTGGATAAATAGTAAAGTTATGCCTAGAAAAGCATGAAATCTTGTTACAAGACTTTAAAATACATCAAAATAGGACTTGTTTAGTGATGAAAAGGTGATTTTTAGATGAATTGTAATGAATAGATTCTAGAAGAATGTAGAAATGTCTTACAAAACTTCACAACACATTCACAAGATGTCATTAAAAACATTTTATTTGGTTTTCAAGGGTCTAAAAGCTAGTGTGGATGCATAAAATGCCTCACAACACTAGACTAAGGCCTTATTGTGTCCAATTTATCATGAATTAATCCTATGACAAGAAAAGGGTCATTTTTTCTATAACACATTTAGCCCCAACTTTAGTGAGAGGATGAACTTGCTTCAAACTCACACTAAAGTAAACATTCAAGAGAGATCCACATGTACTTCAAGCCTCGAAGATACAAAATCATGTAAAGGTAAGATGGAAAGAAAGACAAGGTGGAAAATATGTAGTCACTCTAGGGCAACAAAACTTTAGGTCATTTGTAGAGTGATAATTCCACAACATACTCACTCTAGGGCAATGAAACCTCTAGTTGTCGACAGGGTGAGAGATCCCAAAAGGTGAGGAACATACACTAGTTGGTATGCACTCATAAACACAAAG
>VDFB02193867.1:117175782-117192640 GCA_007258455.2 Sequoia sempervirens
GTTCAAGACTTTTCTTAGGAGAATTATTGAATCATAAAAGGAGGTTGAATGATAATCTCTAAAGAAGGTGCCAGTCCCTGTTGTGGTTGTGATATAGGTTGTTTTTGTTGTGAAGAAGAGGGAGACTCATCATGTATTACTTCACTTATCTTTGGATGTTGATTTTTCTTTATTTTTTATTCATTTAACCTTCATACAATAGTACAACATCTACACCTACACTCTCTAGAATTTATGTTTCTTTTGTTACAATTTTCAAGTTGTGTTTGTGTAGGAGTGGGTTTATCAACCATAGGTTTCTTTTGTCACAATTTTCATGTTGAGTTCAACAAAATGAACCAAACAAAATAGGTGTGTCCACCCTTTAGGAGATAGAAAAATTTGGGGACCTATTTCACTCTCCAATTCATTTGGAAACCAATATCCATCAACTAAGTGACTTAATTGAGGGAAGGAGTACTAGGAGGTTTCCTTTGTGCGATTAAATGGGGAGTTCACCATTAAATGAAGCTTCAAAGGAGAAATGCAAACATATACGTACAAAACCCTAGAAACTTGAAAATGTAATCAAAATGATAAACAAAGAGAAATGAAAAAGTACTTGGAGGATAAGAGATGTGAAAATAAGATCTAAAAACTTTGAAAATTATTGTTCATGAAGTGCACTCGGACTGATATGCCAAACTAGATGATTTAGTCCTAGTTTTGGGTTTTGGATAGAAGCTGTAATCTCATGGCAATTGATCAAAATCCATTAAAAGATGACAAAAGGGATATATAGGGACTCATGCCCCCAAGGTGGCAATATTTTCCCATTATTAGGGTTTTTCTAATATTTTTGTAGCCTATAGTGATCTTCTATAGATTTCATCTTGTCCAATCTTTAGGTCCAAAATTTTTGATTTCTGATCTATAGGTGAGTTTCCATGAAGATGACAACTTCTTGACAATTTTGATAACTTTTGCAACTTTTTCTTCAAAGGATCTTCAAGCTCCAATCCACCTAAATATACAAACACACATCAAGAGAGAAAAATGTTGTTTTGTTAGAGAATAGGGGCTTACCTTGGTCAAACATTGTTTTGGTAATTAAACCTTAAAATAAAATAGAAAAGAATTAAGGAATGATGAATGAACAAATACAATGTTGCAAGTCACCAAAACCTTGACATAAAGGCTACAAACTTGTGTGAAATGGCTAGCATGAATGTAGATCTTGACTCTTGATTGAATGATTGAAACTTTATCTTGAATGCTTGATTGAATCATAAAACCTACATCACAAATGTTAGCTCACAAACACACATTATGCAGGAAGAATTTGAGAAGGTGCTTGAATCTTGAATGGTAAGCTCCAAATTCTTGATGATTTTCTCTTGAATGCTCTTGTAAACTCTTAAATGAATTCTTGAATTGCTAGATCACACTTTCTCATGAAATTTTCTAGATCACACTTTCTCATGAAAATTTCTAGGATAAATTATGTGAAATGAGCTCTTGTATTTATACTTTTTTATGCCAAATTTCCTAAAATTGCAATACTACAAGCTGACATCAAATCTAGAGTAATAAAATCCTACCAATAATTTGATTTAAAATAGGTCCAAGCTAAAGCAAGACCCATACACTAGTTTGGGCATATGAGTCCTAGTAGCTTAAACTTGGGACACAAACTTCAAGAAATGTTAAGTTCAATGCAAGATTTGAAATTAGGTCCCTAGACCTAGGTCAAACCCATACGCCCAGGGCATTGTATGAGTACTAAATCACTAGATCTAGAACACTTAACCAAAAAATATGAATTATGATTTGTCATTTCTTAAATGTAGGGATTATCCATAGAAAAATGCACTTAATTAGGCTTGTGGATGTAAAATAGGACCAAGTAAATAATAAAGAAGTCATGTTTAATAAGGAGGACCCAAACAAGTGTAAAAATGTAAAGGGATACATTTTCCTACACTCCAGTTATCTTAGAAATATCTTTGAACATATTTATCATATTTTATTCTTCTTCTTTTGGGGTTTCTTCTTTCGAGTATGTAGCTTGAGCTCTTAATTTATCATCATCACTCACATCCTCATGTCTAAGGTTTAATCTTCTTTTCTTATTCACTTCTAGAGAATGTAATTTAATATTCATTTTCATCATCATTTCATACATTTATTCTACTTTCTCTACCATTATCCATGCTAGGAATTCACCTTGGTGGTATAATTCCTTATATTTGGTGCAATTCCCTTATTTTTGTGGTCTACCTACATGTTTCCATCGGCGTCATAGTTGACACTATGTTGACAAGAAATTGTAAGGTACCTCAAGTTGATGATTTGATCACCTTTGCATCTTTTAGGAATTACCTTCCATGGATCAAAAACTTACTCTCATAACACTTAATGTAGTTATAGATGGATTTTTTTGAGAAAGGACTATCCAACCATGTAGAAAGGAGTTAATACAATAGGACCAACATATAAAAAAGGAAAATTATCATTGATTCAATATCATGTAATTATTAAAATAACTCATTGGCCTCCTACATGTGGATTACATATATAGATTGGTTCATAGGATAACACATAATATTATTATGCCATTAGCTCCAAAACTTGGTATCTAGCTCCCTAAACTTCTTTAGCCAACTAATTTTTATTATCATTATTATTGTCTCAAACTAAATTCAAGAGGTTTTTATATAACATCTCTAAGCTTTAGAAATTATCTACATTAATCGCAAGGTGTTCCAAATCTTGATCTCCTTTGTAACATGTATGTCAACGAAAATCAATTGATGACAAAGTGGGTGTTGAAGAAACCCAATGTAGTTCTAGTTGAGAGTCCCTTTCATCCCAAAATTCCTTGAGATATTTTAGCTTGAATGTTACAAGACACAAAAAGGTTCTTCAAACCTCACTTGATGAATTGAGTGCTAACTATTCTGAATTATGATCTTTTAAAAATGATAACTTGATTTAATTTCATCCAAAACTCCTAATATTTGGATTTCATGTATATTTTTGTTATAGAACTTTGATTCTTTGTTGTGAGATAAAATAATATTATCCAACGAAATATAGTAAGCTATGCTAGGATGCTTTTGTATCATTTGGTTGACATGGCCCATTCTCCATCTCATTAGCACCAACAGTATGTTACCACCTATATAGTTAGATCCCACATAACAATGACTAACATTACTTTCTAGTAAAGAAAAATATATATGCAAATAAATATATTTGGTTTGTAAAATACAAGTCCTAGTAGATTTTAACTTTCAATTTAATATAGTACTCATAAATTAGACACATTGCTAGTATCAAATCAATCTTCAAGTAGAAAATGAGTGCACACATGAAAGCAAATGATTTAGCCTTTCTTAAAATATGCCTTAATGACTATAGTTTTGAAGTTCAAATAAGTCATAAAGAAATAGAAATTTACACAAGGCAATGGCATGAAATAGGGGAATAATTGAGCTAGGTCAGTACAGGCAGAAAACATGAAGAGTGATAGATGTTTTAAATAAATGTTAATAAGAATCTGCCATAGAATAATAGAATGAATAAGAAATTAAAGAAATTAAACAATGCCAATGAAGATAGAATATAAAAAAAAAAAGGCAACATCACAAGGCTCATTTAATTCAAAGATGCAATCATGACTAAAATGTGATACAAATTATATGAAATGATATGTATGATAATAGTTTTAATTATGAAGTTTAAATATTATAAATACCATACACATCAAATCAAAAGATCATTGGGATAATGATAAAGCTGAAACATCATCATATTTTGGAATAATGGAATAATAGAAATCATATTGATATTGTAAATTGTGTTTCATCATAAAATCGTGTAACATAGGTACGCAAGAAGGAAAATGTGAAAATGCAAGGTGGTAACGTAGAACACCAAAGTCAAACAAGGCATATAGGAAAGAAAGAGTAATGTAAGGAGGATACTCTTATAACTTTCCACGACGAAGAAGTCTACGATCAGATTTGTCTCTGAGGCATGTTCGCATGCTCCATGACACCAATAGGAGAATTAAAGATCGCTTAGACTCCTAGCTGTGTAAGACTATTCAGAAAATAGCTAACCAATATCCATTACTTCATTTGCTAACTACAGTAAATACGACTATTCTCCGTACACCCACGTGGTTTCTAACACCCAGTGTCGAACTAAATGTCTTCTTATGTAATCAGTAATAACCATGAACTTGGTTGTCATCTGAGATGAGATGGCGACCTGAAACGTAAGCCATGTGCGATAATAAGTCGTCTTATTATCCCGAATAATATTGTGTGAACAAGAACTGTGATTAATGAAATAGCTAAATTAATCTCGATCAAATCTAAGATAATTTGTCATTATGAAATAGCCTGAATTGGATAGCTTTTTATATACATCCTATTAGATATAAAAATAGCATGCGACATTATACAATTCTATTTAAATTGTCTTATAGCACTCGAGACCTCAATCTATGTGAAGAAAAATTGATCGCTTAAATTAAATTTCCATTGGACCAAAGTCTGGGCCATACATTTGTCGGTGAGCGAGAAATCTCAACCCACAAGAAACTGGATCCCAAATGCATATTTAAAACGACAACGGACTTTTGCAGTCTGCACGTACACCTCTACCAGTCAATCCAATAAACAAATTTATTTGAAAGACAGTTTAGAAAGGATTTGGAATAAAAGAATTCCAACCGAACAATCAGTTCGATCAGCGATCCATTCATTTCAACTTTTTTAATATAGCCGACACATTCAATGCTCTTTAAATATTTGTCTTATGCATAAAATTTAGTCGTTTCTAGTTGTAACTCAATTCCAAACTTTCCAAGTTTTGATATTCTTAAATTAAATGTGCGTGAAATGGACTGATACAGTTATCCAATACAAATTCCCAACAATAATATTGAACTCTTGAAAATCTACTCGTTCCACCGCCCGTGAAACATACGGTGAAGAGTTGGAAAAATCAAATCCATTAAATAGAGAAATCAAATTTGTCATTGAAGCTGGAGAGTGCTCTGAATTGTAATATTCTAAGTATTCTCAGTGCATACGTTTCAAAGTTTAAGACAATTACCCTAGTAAGACAAGATAGCTGAATTGCGTATGGTTACGCAGCCTGGGTTATCAGTAATATTTATATTTGTATTTATAAATTTAGGTTTTTTTCTATATAATATAATTTATAGTATAATATATAATATAAATATTATATTATATAGAAAAAACCTAAATTTATAAATATATTTTAAATATATAATTTTATAATATTAATTAATATAATTATATTTATATAAAATATCAATTAATATTATGTACTTCATTGTTGGATTAGTTTTATTATTTGATTTTTAGGTAGTTGGTAGTTGATAGTGTTGATTCATTCTTTACACCTTGATTTTGTCTTTAGGAAAATTCACAGCCAACAATTCACCGTGGAAAAATTCACTACCATGACAAATTCACCTTATGGAATTGTTGAAGGTGAATTTCGTTGCGGTGAATTTGCCTAAAGCCCTTGATTTTACCCTATTCTATATAAACAATAGAAAAAAGTAAAAGAGAAAAATAATTTTTTAAAAATTTTATAAGTGTTAGAGTGGATTGAGTGGAATTCTCAAAATTCCATTTAATTTATGGAAGAAATATAAAAGCAAGATTAAAAACATACTTTTAATAGATTTAGATATGAAATAGATTTTGTCATGAACATTTTAACATAATAATAATATACACAACTTTGTAGTGAATATAATATATGAAAAGTTAGTAAATTTATTCCTAATACCAATTAAAACAACAATCACTAATATTAATAAATTAGACCTGAAAATCATTTTATATACTTTACCAGTTAAAACAGTTTCCATTAGATAATGCTTTAATCATACTACCCTAAACACAAAGGAAGACACCTTTCCACCGCTTTAAGAAATTAAATATAATTGATATTTTGTAAGTTTATTCAACTAAAATTAATATTATAAAATTATATATTTTAAAATATAATGTTTATTTATAAATATATTTTAAATATATAATTTTACAATATATATTAATATAATTATATTTACATAAAAATATTATATATATTATATTTTTAATATATAATATTACATTATCTATAATATATTTAAACATCATATTATACTTAAAGAAAAAAAATATCTTACACATTTAATTTAAAAATAAACAGCTAAAAAGAAAAATATAAAATTGTTAAAAAAGTAAATGTCAGATACGTAAAACAAAAAACAACTGACGCCTAGAGCACACGGTTGGCCATCAAATTATGCAGAGCCATATGCGTCCATTCCCCATGCTATTTTGGGGGCTGGATAGCCTTTCCCATGAATAGAACAAAGCTAAAAAGTACCATCCAAGGGTTATGATCTGCCGACCATTGATTTACGTGCAGCTGTTGATTGGAAAGCATTCAGTTTATCCTCTGTTCAAGTCAAGTCCACTCTCAACTTGCCATGTATGAAGCATATGTTATTACGTAAAGTGATCAAATATTAACTTTGTACTCTTATTTAAAACTCAAAACACATGACTTTCTTTTATCACCTAATTAAAACTGGCAACACACAAGTAGCACGTGACATAGCATTCATTCCTAACCAAATATTCTTTGCAATTAACGTAACAACTCATAATAGAAAAATTATCCCGATGAGGTATGGGACAAATTCTAAAAGATAACAAATTCATTTATATACGTAAACTAAAAGTTTAATAAATTAATGTTTGTTATAAGTAAAAAGTGATACCAAAGGTTAAAAAAAAAGGACATATACAAAAACATAACATTGTATTAACATCTAACTGCTTTAAACTTATGACACATCCACATCATCACCCCGTGGTTTTAACTTTACCAATGAAAAATGGCATCTTTGAAAATGATATATTCAGAATGGGGAGATGAAAATGACGAAATTATTTTATATGAATTTTTAAGGTTTTATTTTATTCAATATAATATTAATGTATATTTGATATTCATTTTTTTAGAATATTCATTTTTATAAATTATATTTTATATTTTATATTTAAATATATAGTTCTAGATTTACTCAATCATCTTCATTTTAAACTTATGACACATCCACATCATCACCCGTGGTTTTAAATTTACCAATGAAAAAATGGCATCTTTGAAAATGATATATTGGAATGGGGAGATGAAAATGTGAAATTATTTTATATGAATTTTTAAAGTTTTATTTTTAGTCAACATAATATTAATGTATATTTGATATTCATTTTTTAAGAATATTCATTTTTATAAATATATTTTATATTTTATATTTAAATATATAGTTCTAGATTTACTCAATCATCTTCATTTAAACTTATGACACATCCACATCATCACCCGAGTGGTTTTAACTTTACTAATGAAAAATGGCATCTTTGAAAATGATATATTCAGAATGGGGAGATGAAAATGACGAAATTATTTTATATGAATTTTTAAGGTTTTATTTTATTCAACATAATATTAATGTATATTTGATATTCGTTTTTTTAGAATATTCATTTTTATAAATTATATTTTATATTTTATATTTAAATATATAGTTCTAGATTTACTCAATCATCTTCATTAATAATGAAGATTATTGAATAAAATGATGAAAATTTATAATTAATAATTATTATAATTATATATAGTATAAAAATAGATTAGAATTTATCTTAATTGACTCTCCACACTTATTCGCTGTACCCATTGCACACTAAGGTGTAATTTCTAGTTAGACTTATCTCATAGAATATACAAAATTAGGAGAGAATGTACTTAGGTTAGTATGTCATGAAATTAAGTATAAATGTTAAAAGATAAAAAATAAAAAATACTTTATTCATCGATTAAAGAATGTATATTGTTGATGAAGGTTCTAGAATCTCATACTGTCCCTAGATAATATGATTTTTGTATTAGACAAGTACCATTGATCTTACATTAAATTTGTGTTATGTTTGTGATCAAATCCATTGGTCTAGGTCAATTTGTAGTCATAGATTCCACCTCTTTGTCTAGATTCAACTAAGCAAAATGCACACTTCTAGTCTAGTGTTGTCTTCGTTGAGCTTTGTCTACATTGCTATCTTCTAATATATGATTAATGTATGTACTTAGAAATATCTTGAAAGGGAAATCATTGTGTTGGAATGAGACATGTTCCCATGGTTAAACCCCACAAATATATGTAAAAGATCAAAGGTAATAGCCAAGGGCTTGATAGTGTGTAGATTTGTTACTGCTTACAATGCAAAAACCTCAAATGATTCACTATTGATTGGTAATTTAATTCTCTAGGATGAGAAAAGATTGTAATTAAGAAATGTTTTCAAATTATTTGTAAATATCATAAAACTAAATCCCAATCAACAATAGAGCACAATGGAAAGCAAGAAACATGAAAGTATGAAACAATATCACCTAATCTTCAAGCCTCCTTTGAATGACCTCCATTGGCCTTCTCCATCTTGCTACCAATTGTATAATTTCCCTTAGATTTGAAGTGTAACTATAGCCTATGATCAAGACAAGCAAAATATTGAAGATTTGTGAGTGCTCAAGTATTCAAGTCCACAAGCATTTGTGTGTCCAAAATGGACCGAGAGAAAGCCTTTTAAAGAATTTCAAATTGAGAATGGATGGTCAGGATTAAAAGTTGGTGATTCCTAAAGATCAAAGGCTAGGATTCAATGTAATAAGGAGGATTAGGGTTAGGGAAACATTAGGTCAAAGTTAGGGCAAGCTTTGAAATGAAGGGTTGAGATTTAGCCAATTAAATAAATGGAGGAAAATAAATGAGATAGAATAAGAGATAGTTGGAAAATCAAATAATAATAGAAACTATTTTATTTATGAAGGAAGGTTCACTTATGAATTAAATAATGATTTAATACATAAATGGGAATGAGACAAAAGGAAATAAATAATTATTTTAATTATTTATTTGGTGGGATGGAAAATGGGTTAAATAAATAAATGTATTTAGTTGAAGGATAGATGGTGATGTTATTAAATAATTGATAGTTCTTAATTGTTTAATTGTAGGTGAGGGAGAAGCATGGTCATCATAGAAAAATCTGATCTATGGGTTTAGGCCATTTTTATGTGTCTACATTTTCCCCCTCTTTGACATGATGTAGTTTATCACATTGTGTCAAAGAACAAGTCAAAAATATGCCCCAATTTAAAGGTGAGGAGAGGAAGAATGACAAAGAGGTAGTGATATTCCCCCTTGAGAGGATAGGTGGGTTCAAAGAACACAAGTGTGCTCTTGAAAAGGATAAGAAAAAAAGAGGATGAAGGAATAGAAGAGATGTTAGCATGGAAGACATGGATGTTAGGATGAAAAAATAATACTTAAATATTTTTCTAAATAACATCATAAGCATTGCATAATCATCATTAAGCATTAAAATGTGACAAATGGAAAACACACACCATGATATGACATAGACCAAGGTGTGAAAGGTCATCCACTTGTGAAAAATAGATAGTCACAGACAAGGAATGTCCTAACTCATACTGAGGGCCAAGTTACCCCAGTCTTTTCGTCAAGACACACCAAAGACAACAATCAAGGAAAATCAGGTCATGCGACATCATCGCACCTCTAAATACTTCATGAGACATCCTCGAGGTAGGTAGTAACATGGCCAAGAGATAAAAAAATAAAAAGATAAGACAAAATAGGCCAACAAAATCAACATCCATTGAATATGTTTTCCAATATTTATTTTTTGAAAATTGATTGCTTGATCATTTTACAATGTAACAATTTGAATAGTCTGATAGTTTTGACGGTTTGATGATGCTCGTTGTTAGGAAGGACACATCCTAAAAAGTACAATGACTATGTGATGGAGCATGTCCTTAGGAAAGACACATCCTAAAAAGGAAAATGACATTTTGACGGGGCCCCATTCCAAGAAGGAAACATCTTGGAGGGGACCATAAAGTGACTAGGATGACATTGTTTTGGAAGGTTGATTGATTTTTTAACTTGATGATTGATTGGTTTATGTTGTTTCTTGGTCCATGATTTGAATGCTGATGTTCAAATGATTGTCTTGTTTTTGAGTGTGACTATGTTTGACTTATTTGACTGATGCGAAGAACCCTAAAGTACTAAACTAGGTGGCCTCGGGGGCTCATCAACAGATGCCCTTGCCTACGTTGTGCACTGAGAGACCTCATAGTTCGACATGACTCTTGACTTTGTTGAAATAACAAAGGGTCGAATCATGATTTTATTTGGAAATACCTAAAGGACTAACCTAATACCTTGAGGGAACATCGACAGATGGTCTTGTCTACATCTAGTTGCAAAGGCAACGTAGCTCGACAATGACAAAGACTGGCTTAACTGATTCTGACTCTATTTTTGGGATTTTGAAAGTTATATGGATATTTTTACGTTTTGTATATATGTTTTTTTTTTTGGATTTTTGAAGTTTTATGATTTTTTTGTCTTTTGTCAAATATTTAATTTTTTTGTCCTTTTAGGAATTTTTTATTTATTTTTATATTTTGATAGTTTTATGAAATTTTTGTCTTTCATTATGGATGACATGGGGAACTGTGGATTCTACTATAGACAATACATATTAAGGACCATGAAAAAAATGCATATGAATGATTCCTACAAGCAAGTGAGCAAGAAAGTTGTACACAAGAATCCAGGGACAACCATGATCATGCTACTAGTCAAGTTTTAAGCCAGTTGACAATTGATGATGATGACGACATTATTTGATGTGGGAAGGACACATCCCAAAACAACATGAAAATGACGATAATGTGACTAAAGTATCAAGATTTGCAACAAATCTAGGAACAAATCCAAGGAGTGTTTTGGATAATGTACTAGGTTGCATAGCAAGATTGTCTAGATTAGGCTGATTGCATTTGGAATGACTAACCTTGGATCATGGAGTGGACTTCGATAAGAATATTAGAATCCTTAAACCAATGGATAGGGAAAATAAAACCCTACAATATGCATGGAAGGATAATGGATTGGTTTTGGCAAAGGATAGAAGACATGAGGATTATTGGCTACAAGAATTATCATATGGTCTCCAAGGACTATGTTGTAAGGATAATCTTTTTTCTCTGAGGTATAGATATGGATAACACTATGAAGGAAATGACATGATACTTCATGGATATTGTATGACCAAAGGATAAACATGTCAAAATTTTTCCCAAAGCATGATTTATTCTTTTACCTTAGTCCTTATCAAGATCAAAGTAGGTGGGAAAATGGATGGGAATGATATGGATTAAATGGATGGATGGAAATGTCATAAGAAATTTTGTGGGAAGGGTATGAGAGATGATACAACTTGCCCCCAAGTGTAAAAGTCCACATAGATAATTGTTCTTACACATGATGCTTGTTTTCCAGGTTTTCATTATGCTACTTATCCAAAGCACCATAAAAATGGTTTTCACTATTGGACAAAATATTTCTCTTTACTATTTTTCTTGATTGACTTTTTTTAAACTTTTGGTGTCACCAAGACACCTGTTTGCTAGGTTTTCATCAAGGGGACAATTTTTTTTTTTAATTTTTTTTTTTGTATTTGTGATATTTTTGGATGGCCTTGATATATTAGTTGATTATTGAATGTTCTAAATCCATTGATGGTGTTGATGTAGAGACTAGGGCCATGATATGCCAACAATGACCTTTATGAAGTAGTTGTCTTGTTAAGATCATAGCACTTGCGTACAACTTATTGATGCCATAGTGATGCTTTTTGATACTAGAATTGGCCTTATCATAATACACACATCGTGATAGAGTGCCATGAGAGTCCTTGTAATATAGAGTTTTTTTCAAGATGCAATGAATTTGTGAGGAATGTTTTTTAGACTTTAGGTGTGATGTAGGATTATGATGGATGATGGTAGTTGTGGAAGGGTTGTTTGGACATTTGGATGAATCACTTTTTATTTTCCAAGCTTAGGACATTGGATGGTGGAGTTTGGAATTTTGATTAGAATCGTGTTTGGAATCAACACTTTTATATGCCTTGTTTCATGACCATTTTGAAGGAGGTGGACATTTTGATTGACTTTTGGATTTGGCATATTTTCTTTGCTTGATCCATTTTTCTTTGGGATCCATTTTAACTTCATTTGTCTACTGGAATTTTTGTTTGATTCAATTTCCTTTGAAATTTCATTTTGAATTTTGGATTTGTAATAATTTTCTTTTAATTGGTACCAAATGGAAGGTTTAAGATATTGGGAATGACAATTTATGGTGTGGATGGAAGGAGTGTTGGAAACAACCTTATGAAAAGGACTACTTTTGGCCCCCATTTTGATATTTGTATCAAATAAAGTTTCCCCCAATATTGAGGAGGTACCACTAACAACATTAGATTCTTTGACTAAGGAATATCCAAGACCTTAATATCTAGTATTTTCAAAAAATTGTATTTGTTCTCAAATTCCTTGCTCATGTATGCCTAGTCCTCTTTTGTGATACCACATACTTTGACATATTCTCTTTGAGATGGGGTATTGGTCATTTTGGAAGCAAGATGCAATCCCATCATTGTGTATGTGGAGATCATTACTCGGTATTTTCTCATATGCAAGAAAGATTTCTCTAACAAAGATAGATTATCCTAGTTGATAAGATATCGTAGCTTCATTGACATGTGGGATAAATTTTTGATTAACATCTTTGATTTTATTTTGTGACATATCAGATTCAGATGATTCTATTGGTGTTTCCAAGTCGATGTCAAAACCATCTATATGGTCATTATCATAAAGTCTAGAGAATTTAGATATAGCTTGATCATTTACAAATATTTCTAGAGTAGAAGACTCTTGTTTTTTAGGAAGATCATTTATGTGTCCAAAGGAGGAAAGCATCTCATGTTGGGAAATGGAAATGTTTAGAGTTTGGGTAGGAACATCCTCAAATTTTTGATCATGAATGGCTTAAATGTCGATGAGTGGATCGTTTTGGATTTCTTGATCAATGGTAGTGTCTTGATCAAAGATAGGTTTTTCTTGGGTGACATGATTGTCTAAAAGGATTTCTTAGATGTAATTAAGGATGGGGTCATGGGATGGACTACGATCTTGACATGAATGTGAAGTTGTGATGTCATGCTTTGGACTTGGGTATGTGCAGGATCATCATGGAAAAAATAGGCCCTTAAGTGGCAAAAAATTCAAAAAAATAGTGTTAGGCAACTTGACGTAAAAATTTGAATAAGTTATCTATATTATTTCAAAAATATGTAAGAATAGAATCTGTAGAAAATTGAATGTAGTTTTAAACTACTAGGTTTATTTAAAAATAAATAAAATCTTTTGTGAAATTTTGAAATTTCAATGCAAGAGTACTTAAATTTTAGGGAAAAATAAGAAGTAGGTGTCTGTTGACCACCCTAACCATAATAAAATGATAATATTTTTTTATAAGATTTTATATATAAGTAGAGGACTCATGTCTGGATGTGATGCATATTTTTTTGTAATTTTTTCCAAGTAAATAATTAATTTTGAATTTTGTATTACAACTTTTAAAAATATAAAAAAATCGTATATTTGACCACTTTAACTTGGTCAAAACTTCATGATTTTTTTTTTGTTTTTTAATCCGTCAGACACATACCCTACAAATACCCTTAATATTGCCACTTTTTGGCCCATCATGATCCTACACATACCCACTTTCTTTTTTACATGTATCCTCAAGTTTAGGTAATGGGATGTGTTCTTGTGTAATGGTAGGATTTTTATTAATGGAAAATGATTTAGTTTTGATAGAAAGATCAGTTTTGGATTTGGTAGAAGATGGAGGGAAAGATGGTGACAAAAGATTAGTTTTGGATTTGGTAGAAGATGGAGGGAAAGATGGTGACAAATTCCTAGATGTTGTAGGACTAGAGATATGATTGTAGAGATATGCTAGATATAGCTTTCATGTTTGAGTCGAGAAAGTTCTTGTGCTAGTCATCCTTGGAGATCATTAATGAATGTGTTTTTGTTGGATGGTATGGTGCATTAGGATGTTATAGATGGCAATGGACTAATGATTGATGGATTAGAAGGTTGGTTTCCCTTGTCAAGGGTACGATTAGGATGATCAATGTTTTGGAGATTAATGGTATGGTTTGTGTTAAGTGACTTTTTGTAGTGAGGGTAGATGGATAGAGTAATAGAGCTTATGAATGGTTGGTAAGATGGATCAATGGGTGGTTGGTATGTAGAATTGATCCATTGTCTCTTAAATTTTATCGCTTGTTAGGCTTGACCATTATGGATTAATTAGTATTCAACTTGACTAGCAAGCATATCAAGGTGAATTGAAGACATGGTAGTGAGGTGAAGTCTACTAAATGACAATGTAAAGGTATAACTTAAGCCTAAGGTATGTAACCTAAACTATGTTTTTGGATTTTTTTTGGTATTTTGAGGATAAAAGATGTCTAGTGTAGGCAACAAGACTAAAAGCAATAATGATAATGTTGTATGTTATGAAGTCTAAAATGGAGGAAAATGCTCTTTTAGGTATAAAATGTTGTGGTATGAAGGATGCAAATGACTAGGGGGTGATGGATACCTATAATGAACTTGAGGGCTTAAACACTTTTGAAAGATGTAAGAATAGGATCACTAACTATCGAAGGGTAAACCAATGTTTCAACTAGGATTGTCAAATGGCTTTTTTCTAGGACAAGTGAAAAAAGTGACAAGGTGAGTTTCTCAACTAGACTTGTGAGTAGGAAATTATCACCAAAATTAAAAAGGACTAAGTTAAAAAGTGACTCGGTCAAATGACAATCTTTTGTTTAAGAAATGATGTGTGACAAGGTATAGAGAGTTCTTCTATCCTAAAATCCACAAGGTGTCAAGCATATTTTTTTTCAGAAGGTAGCCTAATGGGAGGATGAGGTATGTAATCAATGAGGATGCTAAGGTACCTAAAATGGTGACCTAATACTGGAATGATGATGTACAAGGTGAATTCAACAATTTTCTAGTTTTAAATAGGAATCACAACAAGAAGTTGGTCTGAAAATGTATCTCAATAGTTTGACCTGATTTTGGCAAGAGTTTGACCCTAATTTTGACTGTTTGGTTTGAAACTATTGTGTGGTGTAATGTTGTGAAGTGTTGTAATTTTCAAGTGTAGGGTTTGTTTGTTTGTTTGTTTGAATATGCACACATAAAACACAAGTAGTACAAAATGTTTTTTGAGTTTGATCTTGAAAATCAATTTGAAAACACTTTGCATGTAACCTAATTGGAATGGGATTGTATACTTTGTATAGCTCACTGAAATATCCTAGATCAGTGTTGAACACCTCTCCTTCTTGAGAGTAGATAGATTAGAAGTTTGATGGCACAAGATCCTCCTTACAGTGCACTCACTTCTTAGGCTCACCAACTTTGAATTCCCCAAAGAGAAATTTTTTATCTCTACTCAAGGGAGTCAGTAGTGAGTATCTTCGGGCATGATACTATACCCAACACTATACCAAGCAATGACCGATAGGTGAGGCTTCTAAAAACAAGAGGGTTCTAGTGAATACTCGAGGACATGGCACCTTGTGAGCATCCACAAGCCACTTAAGGATTTAATCACTCTACTAGGGGCTCTTATACCTTTAAAATAAAAGGTAGGTACCCTATTTTGAATGACACTACATGACTAAGGCCTACATACCATGAGGACTTGATAGTTTAGTATTATCCTTTTATATACTAGCTCGAGCGAAAAACTGGTTGGAGTCATTCCCTCTTTCAAGGCAAGCCCCTCTAAAGGTAACAAAAGCAAGACAAAGATGTTTTTGATCACCCAAGATCACATGAAGGGCAAGGGGAGTGCATACAAAAACACCTTTTCCTTACACACTCATAATGTTCATTTTAATTCCAAAATCCAAATGTGTGGGTGGTTATATAGAATGTCTAAAGGTGTTTTTGGTTCTCAAGATTGCTAAATGGCATGAGAGAAGCACATACGCACCGAGAAAAAAAATGCAAACAACAACACAACACAAACACCCATAAATTTTAAACTTGATTATGATGTTAAATCAAGCACTGAAGTTATTTATAGGCCCACTAATCATTATATGTGGAAAAGGCATGCAAGATAAAGAAAAATTGAAGCAAGAGCCCTACAAAGCATGATTAATAGTTTTATCCTCCAATCTTTGAGAAGTGAAAGTGTTGGTTTTAAATTTCAAATCTTTAATACTTGAACCTACAAAAAATTCAAAGATTAGTCAAAAAAATCAAACTTAAACTAGAAAAAATAAAATGGCATTAATATAATTAACTGCAATTAAAATTTAATTAAAACCTAACTAAGTTAATCAGAAAATGAATCTAAATGAATCTAAAATTAATCTAAATTAAAGTTAATTATTAATCTAAGCTATCATTAATTTAAACTAAAAAGAATTTTATTTAAGCTAAAGTAATCAAAATCTAAATTTAAACTAACTTTAATCTTAACTGAAATTAATATAATAAAAATCAAAACAAAATTAAGAAAAAATAATATAATCTAATGGGTAAGTGCACCAAGATGGTTCCCAAAAAGGGGGCTTAAGTGGCCACTTTTTTTTTTTTGAAATCAAGGAAATACTGACCTTGGACATGAAATTGAGGATAGCTACACTCAAAATTTTGAGATGGAACAAAACAAGGATCAAAGTGCTTTGAGTCTACTTTCTAAACTACTAATTTATTTTGAAAATGGTTGAGATTAAGGGGTTCAAAAGAGGGATGTACAAAAAATTCTTGTTGT
>VDFB02193867.1:117192740-117284903 GCA_007258455.2 Sequoia sempervirens
TTTTTTGTCCAATAGTGAAAACCATTTTTATAGCCCTTTGGATAAGTAGCATGATGAAAACCTAGAACACATGCATCATGTGTAAGAACAATTATCTATGTGGACTTTTACACTTGGGGGCAAGTTGTATCATCTCCCATACCCTTCCCATGACATTTCTTATGACATTTCCATCCATCCATTTAATCCATATCATTCCCATCCATTTTCCCACCTACTTTGATCTTGATAAGGACTAAGGTAAAATAATAAATCATGATTTGGGAAAAAATTTGACATGTTTATCCTTTGGTCATACAATATCCATGAAGTATCATCTCATTTCCCTCATAGTGTTATCCATATCTATACCTCAGAGAAAAAAGATTATCCTTACAAGATAGCCGTTGGAGACCATATGATAATTCTTGTAGCCAATAATCCTCATGTCTTCTATCCTTTACCCAAACCAATCCATTATCCTTCCATGCCTATTGTAGGGTTTTATTTTCCCTATCCATTGGTTTAATGATTCTAATTCTCTTATTGAAGTCCACTCCATGATCCAAGGTTAGTCATTCCAAATGCAATCAGCCTAATCCATACAATCTTGCTATGCAACCTAGTACATTATCCAAAGCACTCCTTGGATTTGTTCCTAGATTTGTTGCAAAGCTTGATATTTTAGTCACATTATCATCATTTTCACATTGTTTTGGGATGTGTCCTTCCCACATCAAACAATGTCGTCATCATCATCACTTGTCAACTGGCTTTCAACTTGACTAGTAGCAAGATCATGGTTGTCCCTGGATTCTTGTGTGTGCTTGCTCACTTGCTTGTAGGAATCATTCATATGCATTTTGTCATGGTCCTTAATATGTATCATCTATAGGAGAATCCACACTTCCCCATGTCATCCATAATGAAAGACAAAAATTTCATAAAACTATCAAAATATTAAAAAAATAAAAAATTCCTAAAAGGACAAAAAATTAAATATTTGACAAAAGACAAAAAATCATAAAACTTAAAAAATCCAAAAAATAAAAACATATATACAAAATGCAAAAACATCCATATAAATATCAAAATCCCAAAAATAGAGTTAGAATCAGTCAATTCAATCTTTGTCATTGTCAAGCTATGTTGCCTTTGCGACTAGATGTAGACAAGACCATCTGTCAATGTGCCCCCAAGGTATTAGGTCAGTCCTTTAGGTATTTCCAAATAAAATCATGATTCAACCCTTTGTTATTTCAACAAATTCAAGAGTCATGTCGAACTATGAGGTCTCTTAGTGAACAACGTAGGCAAGGGCATCTGTTGATGATCCCCCGAGGCCACCTAGTTCAGTACTTTAGGGTTCTTCGTGTTAGTCAAATAAGTCAAACATAGTCACACTCAAGAACAAGACAATCATTTGAACATCAACATTCAAATCATGGACCAAGAAACAACATAAACCAATCAATCATCAAGTCAAAAAATCAATCAACCTTCCAAAACAATGTCATCCTAGTCACTTTATGGTCCCCTCCAAGATGTGTCCTTCTTGGAATGGGCCCCCGTCAAAATGTAATTTTCCTTTTCAAGATGTGTCTTTCCTGAGGACACGCTCCATCACATAGTCATTGGACTTTTTAGGATGTGTCCTTCCTGACAACGGGCATCATCAAACCGTCAAAACTATCAGACTATTCAAATTGTTACACTGTCAAATGATCAAGCAATCAAATTTCAAAAAATAAATATTTGCAAACATATTCAATGGATGTTGATTTTGTTGGCCTATTTTGTCTTATCTTTTTATTTTTTTTATCTCTTGGCCATGTTACTACCTACCTCGAGGATGTCTCATGAAGTATTTAGAGGTGCGATGATGTCTCATGACCTGATTTTCCTTGATTGTTGTCTTTGGTGTGTCTTGACAAAAAGACTGGGGTAACTTGGCCCTTAGTATGAGTTAGGACATTCCTTGTCTGTGGCTGTCTATTTTTCGCAAGTGGATGACCTTTCACACCTTGGTCTATGTCATATCATGGTGTTTGTTGTCCATTTGTCACATTTTAATGCCTAATGATGATTATGCAATGCCTATGATGTTATTTAGAAAAATATTGAAGTATTATTTTTTCGTCCTAACATCCATGTCTTTCACGCTAACATCTCTTCTATTCCTTCATCCTCTAGTTTTCTTATCCTTTTTGAGAGCACAATTGTGTTCTTTGAACCCACCTATCCTCTCAAGGGGGCATACCACTACCTCTTCGTCATCCTTCCTCTCCTCACTTTTAAATTGGGGCATATTTTTGACTTGTTCTTTGACACAATGTGCTAAGCTGCATCATGTCAAAGAGGGGAAAAATGTAGACACATAAAAATGGCCTAGAGCCATAGATCAAATTTTTCTATGATGACCATGCTTCTCCCTCACCTACAATTAAACAATTACTATCAATTATTTAATAACGTCACCATTTATCCTTCAACTAAATACATTTATTTATTTAACCCATTTTCCATCCCACCAAATAAATAATTAAAATAATTATTTATTTCCTTTTGTCTCATTCCTATTTATGAATTAAATCATTATTTAATTCATAAGTGAACCTTCCTTCATAAATCAAATAGTTTCTATTATTATTTGATTTTCCAACTATCTCTTATTCTATCTCATTTATTTTCCACCATTTATTTAATTGGCTAAATCTCAACCCTTCATTTCAAAGCTTTCCCTAACTTTGACCTAATGTTTCCCAAACCCTAATCCTCCTTATCACATTGAATCCTAGCCTTTGATCTTAGGGAATCACCAAATTTTAATCTTGACCATCCATTCTCAATTTGAAATTCTTTAAAAGGCTCTCTCAGTCCATTTTGGACACACAAATGCTTGTGGACTTGAATACTTGAGCACTCACAAATCTTCAATATTTTGCTTGTCTTGATCATAGGCTATGGTTACACTTCAAATATAAGGGCAATTATACAATTGGTAGAAAGATGGAGAAGGCCAATGGAGGTCATTCAAACGAGGCTTGAAGATTAGGTGATATTGTTTCATACTTTCATGTTTCTTGCTTTCCATTGTGCTCTATTGTTGATTGGGATTTAGTTTTATGATATTTACAGATAATTTGAAAACATTTCCTAATTACAATCTTTTCTCATCCTAGAGAATTAAATTACCAATCAATAGTGAATCATTTGATGTTTTTGCATTGTAAGCAGTAACAAATCTACACACTATCAAGCCCTTGGCTATTACCTTTGATCTTTTACATATATTTGTGGGGTTTGACCATGGGAACATGTCTCATTCCAACACAATGATTGCCCTTTCAAGATATTTCTAAGTACATACATTAATCATATATTAGAAGATAGCAATGTAGACAAACCTCAACGAAGGCAACATTAGACCAGAAGTGTGCATTTTTCTTAGTTGAATCTAGACAGAGAGGTGGAATCTATGACTACAAATTGACCTAGACCAATGGATTTGATCACAAACATAACACAAGTTTAATGTAAGATCAATGGTACTTGTCTAATACAAAAATCATATTATCTAGGGACAGTATGAGATTCTAGAACCTTCAGCAACAATATACATTCTTTAATTGATGAATAAAGTATTTTTTATTTTTTATTTTTTAACATTTATACTTAATTTCATAACATACTAACCTGAAAACAGTCTCTCCTAATTTTGTATATTCTATGAGATAAGTCTAACTAGCAATTACACCTTAGTCTGAAATGGGTACGCCAAATAAGTGTGGAGAGTCAATTAAGATAAATTCTAATCTATTTTTATACTATATATAATTATAATAATTATTAATTATAAATTTTCATCATTTTATATAATTCAGATTACTTTACCAAATTCCAAATTTAAATATTAATTACTCAATTTTTTTGTTCAAGGCGAGTTGCAAAAATAAAACCAAGATAATTAAATAAAGATTGGAGACGATGAAGATAATTGAGTAAATCTAGAACTATATATTTAAATATAAAATATAAAATATAATTTATAAAAATGAATATTCTAAAAAAACGAATATCAAATATACATTAATATTATGTTGAATAAAATAAAACCTTAAAAATTCATATAAAATAATTTCGTCCTTTTCATCTCCCCCTTCTGAATCTGTCATTTTCAAAGATGCCACTTTCATTGGTAAAGTTAAAACCACGGGGCGATGATGTGGATGTGTCATAAGTTTAAAGCAGTTAGATGTTAATACAATGTTATTTTTTGTATAAGTCCTCTTTTTTTTAACCTTTGGTATGACTTTTACTTATAATTAACATTAATTTATTAAACTTTTAGTTTACGTCAAGAGATGAATTTGTTATCTTTGAGAATTTGTCCCATACCTCATCGGGATAATTTTTCTATTATGAGTTGTTAAGTTAATTGCAAAGAATATTAGATTAGGAATGAATGCCGTGTCACATGCTACTTGTGTGTTGCCGTGTCACATGGCAAGTTGAGAGTGGACTTGACAAACCTTGGTCGGCAGATAATAACAAACCTTGGATGGTACTTTTTAGCTTTGTTCTATGGATGGCCTTTGCCCACATCAAGTAGCACGATTGCGAAAAATGTGATAAGCCAGGCTGCGTAACCATACGCAATTCAGCTATCTTGTCTTACTAGGGTAATTGTCTTAAACTTTGAAACGTATGCACTGAGAATACTTAGAATATTACAATTCAGAGCACTCTCCAGCTTCAATGACAAATTTGATTTCTCTATTTAATGGATTTGATTTTTCCAACTCTTCACCGTATGTTTCACGGGCGGTGGAACGAGTAGATTTTCAAGAGTTCAATATTATTGTTGGGAACTAGTACTTGATGACTGTATCGGTCCATTTCACGCACATTTAATTTAAGAATATCAAAACTTGGAAAGTTTGGAATTGAGTTACAACTAGAAACGACTAAATTTTATGCATATTTTATATATTTCAAGTAATAGAGTCGCCTAAGATTAATATTTAAAGAGCATTGAATGTGTCGGCTATATTAAAAAAGTTGAATTGAATGGATCGCTGATCGAATTGATTGTTCAGTTCGAATTCTTTTATTTCAAATCCTTTCTAAACTGTCTTTCAAATAAATTTGTATATTGGATTGACTGGTAGAGGTGTACGTGCAGACTGCAAAAAGTCCGTTGTCATTTTAAATATGCATTTGGGATCCAGTTTATTGTGGGTTGAGATTTCTCGCTCACCGACAAATGTATGGCCCAGACTTTGGTGCAATGGAAATTTAATTTAAACGATCAATTTTTCTTCACATAGATTGAGGTCTCTAGTGCTATAAGACAAATTAAATAGAGTTGTATAATGTCGCATGCTATTTTTATATCTAATAGGATGTATATACAAAAATATCCAATTCAGGCTATTTCATAATGACAAATTATCTTAGATTTGATCGAGATTAATTTAGCTATTTTATTAATCACAGTTCTTGTTCACACAATATTGTTCGGGACTATAACACAACTTATTATCGCACATGGCTTACGTTTCAGGTCGCCATCTCATCTCAGATGACAGCCAAGTTTATGGTTATTAGCTACTGATTTCGTAGGAAGACATTTAGTTCGACACTGGATGTTAAAAACCACGTGGGTGTACGGAGAATAGTCGTATTTATTGTAGTTAACAAATGAAGTAATGGATATTGGTTAGCTATCTTCTGAATAGTCTTACACAGCTAGGAGTCTAAACGGGCCTGGCTTAAAGATCACACACTAAGGTTTGACTTCCTACGTGGCTCTGGGTCCCACCCTTTCACCGTTCGGTCGGATTCTTTGATTTATTTTCATCTTTCGTTTCCCGTTTTCTTTTCCACTGCACTCTGACTCTCTGACAGTCACGGTCACTGCAACTTCCGCCCAATGCTGTCACACTCGTTGATAATGAAAGCGACGGGTTATGTTTGAATTTAAATTTTGAATCTGCCCCTCCCGCTCAAGCAGAAGCAGCAACAAGAGGATTTCTAGTGCAAGATTTCTCTGCAGAGCAGAAACTGAAGCAGATTTGGTGTACTCCTGGCCTGTGCCAAGATGGGAGCTTTGGAACAGAGTGTGGACATCCATCAAACTAAAGAGGCATTATTATCAGATATTACAGTTCGAAATCCTCTGGTAGACATGTATGCAAAATGCGGAAGCAGACACGACACGTGAACTATTTGAGCAGATGCCTCAAATAAAGCGGTCTCATTGAATGCTATGATTGCAAAATATACACAAAATGCGTTCACTGAAAAGGATTTAGAAACTTTTAACTAAATGCAATTGGCAGTCGTAAAGCCAGTCCTCGCAACCTTTGCCAGTATTCCTCCAGCCTCTGCCAAAATGGGAGCTTTGGAACATGGCATGGACATTCATCCCAGGAAAATGAGTAGAGGAATTCTGTCAGATGTTGTAGTTGCAACTGTCCTGGTAGACATGTATGCAAAAATGTTGAAGCATAGACAAGGCACGAGAACTGTTTGACAGAATGCCTCAAAGAAATGTTGTTCTCATGGAACGCCTATTAACAAAATGTATTTGTTGAAAAGGCTTTAGAAGCTTTCAACCAAATGCGATTGGCTGGTGTAAAGCCGAATTCTACAACCTTTGCCAGTATCCTCCCAACTTGTACCGAATGGGAGCTTTGGAACTGCTCTGGTAGACGTGTATGCAAAATGTAGCTATATATTCATAAAACCTATATATTCAATTTTGGATTAATTTTGATACCATAACTATAGTTATAATTCATCATACAAATTAACAATGAGTATATGAGATTACAATTCATCATACAAATTAGGGAAGAGTATATCATACAAATTAGCAATGAGTATATGAGATTACAATTCATCATACAAATTAGTGAAGAGTATATGAGATTAGGAGAGTTAGGAAGGTTTAGATGAGGTATATGTTTAGGTTGAAATTGATGAAATAATATATTATGGATGTGCACTATGTGTATGTGATTAGTGACGTTATTAAATTGTGGTGATATATGTTCAAGCTAGAGTTCTCAATGTGGTTGTTGTGTGAATGTCATTCTATGTTTGCGAATTCATGGGTTTCATGTCAATGTTGGGATCATCATGTATGAGTTTGATCTATTGTAGTACAATATACATTTGATATAGCCACAAGGATGACTTTGTGGAGTAAATTGTCGATCATCCTTTAGGCCTCAATGGAGTTGTATAGTCACCAATTTATAGACACAATAGCTCTATGGTCATTCATGCATAAAGTAACATAGCAGTCATTTTGGTGATTCAAAAATCCAAATAATGGTCATCCTAGTAGAGATGGGATATTTTATATCTCTATTACAAGTTGAATAGCATGTCTTTCCATAGTGAGGTGTTGCTTTGATTATCAAGGTGTTCTTCGGATGATTGCTATGTTTGTTTAAGGTTGGATAGTGTTGATTTGGTATAGCAAGGTGTTACATTGTGATCAAGGTATTTCCTTGTTAATATGTGTTAGGGCCCACTGGAGTGGTTGTAACCCCCCAAATTATGTTGAATGTAAATGTGACTCAAATCTTAGAGACATGTTTGTGTCTATATGTATGCATGCTTGTGCATATGTCAATTGGTCAACCTAGTGATATTGAGTTCTAGATTGGCTAATGGGTGGATGTCATGATTTTCCTAGATTGGTTAATTGGTGGATTCCATGGTTCTCTTGGATTGGTTCTAGAAATTATCTACAAAATTGCTTAGATTCTAGAATCACTATACCTTGATCAAATGGGTTGAAGACCTCTAAAAGGCCACACACCTCAGTAAAATCCTTATGAAGTTGAACATGTCATTGTAATGGTGCATAGGAAGAAAAGTAGGCATTATACTTGGGTTAGCACCCAAGCAAACTACTCTACACTCTAATACTAAATTGGTAACGCATGTTCCTACATTATATGAATCAATGAATAACTTTTTTTACAATAAAGATGAATGCATATTATCTCTAAATTCATGAATCTAACTACAATTATATTTGACTATTATAATGAACTTTGTGATATGTGTTTACCCAATATGTTTATAGGAGAAAGGGGTAGATTTTCTTAAGGACTCCATCAAAGATGTGCAGTAGGAAGCATTAAGGATTGTTGGGTGACAATTGACAATCATCAAATTATTGGTTAAGAATCAAGAGACTTGTTATTAATTTTTTCTTAAGGCATTAAGTTGTAATGTCTAGAGAATTGTAAAGGATATGTTAATAGTTAAAGATTATAATACTTTGTGTAAACTAGCCGTGTAAAATTTGACCCATCGCCTCAAAGATAGAGTTAGCTTTTTAATACTATGATTCTATTATGTGATATAGATTACTTAAGGCTTGTATGTGCTTCCTAGAAGGTTAATTAGTACAAGGCTTGTGTGATATTATTATTTGGGTTAATCTATAAGACAAGTGACATGATTCTATAATGTTTTAGTTAGTGAGCCTATCTACTTAAGTGTACTTGACCTAGAGGGAATGATCTAGAAAATTAGAGTCATGGATGGTTAGATGCTAAAGTGTAGTATTTATGTAATTCGTAAATTTGGTAAGTAATTCTCTTATGTCATCAATTGAGCATATACCCTACATATAAATCAAGTCTTGTAAATTATCAAGATTTGTTAAGAGATAATTGTATAAACCCTATGGATAAATCATAAAAGGAAGTATTATCATAACTCTTTGAGGAAAATTCTAATAGCCTAGACTAAATCCATTATCTTGTGGCTCTTTGCAAGATTCAATGATCTAAAGTCTAAATAATTTAAGATTTTAAGATTTTTTCTTGAATTAATTATAATAAGTCTTTAAGTCCCTTCATGATAATTTCTCTATGATTCCTATCCTTTGATACTAGATTCCTTTGTAATATTGAAGCCTAATTTTGTTTCCAAGTCTTAATAACTACTAACCATCAATTCCTCAAGAAAATTGTTGACTATGGATGTCTTAGAGTAAATCTCTAATGGAAACATTTCCCTAAGAGGAAATAATCCCAAGTCAAGAAAAATCCCTATTCATTATACTATTGAGTGAAATCTAAGTCATCAATTGACTACAGCTAGAGTTAAACATGCACTTAAGCCTATCCTCTAAGTGGGAGTTTGAATTTTGCCCCTATAAAAAAATAGAATTCTAGTTATGTTAACATTAAAAGGATCCTCACATCCACTAGGAATTTTAGGAACAAAGAAGTGTTGAATCTAAACTTGAGATCTTGAGTAAAATCAAATTTATAAATACCCACATCTATAGCAAATTTAAATATAATCACATGTCTTAATTAAAATTAAGAGCTCTTTAATTTATGATGGCACTCCTTTTTAATTTAGATCCTAAAAATATTGTGATATATGTTATTCTCTCAAACATATATAGAAAAGTGGGCAAGTGGCATGAGGTTCAAATGGTAAGGAGATTGATTAAAGATAAGGGAATTAAACAAAACCTCAAATGTAGTTGGTTTGAAGGCCATAAAATGGTATGTTATTTTTTATGTAGGAAAGATATTACATTCATGGACATAATAGATCTATATGTAAATTTCGAGACATCGTTTGGGAGATTAAGGCAATATGGTGTTTCTGAGATTCAAGACATTTACTTAGTGATATGGAAAAGGAAGAAAAACAATCATTTCTTTGCCACCATAGTGAAAATTTGGAAATTATTTTTGGTTTGTGGGACACAACCCTTAGAATAACTATTAGAGCTATGAAGAACCTCTGAGTATGTGTTGATTGCCACATTGCAAAAAAAATTATCTCCAAGATGATTGCAAGAGAAGTTGTGAGGGATATGAACTACACCCATCATTTTAAATATGGATAATTTTCATGTGGAGATTATTGATCACACTGAATGAAGTGATACAAAAAATAGGAGTCACTATAATAATGTGCACCATGTTAGACTTGCATGACGGAACAAGGCTTTATTTCTATTTTCAAGAAAATTTCATTAGTTTTATTTTTTATTCAAGTTTTTGGCAATCTAGAATATCATGTTGGCTTTATAAAATTAGATGCATAGAGTGCAATGGAGATCACTTCTAATATATTTTTTTTATTAGATTAAAATGGGAAGGACCCATACCCATTAAAAAATGGCCATAGAGGCCAAATGAGGGGATCATGAGAAGTGAAAGACCGAGAAAGCAAAAAAAACAACTAGCTACAAACCAACCAACCTAAGAAACAAAAATAACACATAGAGAAAAACTAACAGGGGACCGAAACTGAGCTACTGGTCTCCAAGAATCTTGAGACCACTAATTTCCTGTCACTCCTTAGCTAGGAATTGGAGCTTCTCATCAAATGATAGGGGTCCTCTTTGAATAGACTAGGTCTCCACGGTAGTGTCTAGAGCTGAACTACCCACCACCTTGCCTTTTTTCTACACATGACTATCATCAATACCACCCTCAGCCACTCTTTTTTCATGACTATTCGTTAGCTCTTGTTGAAAGACCCAGATGGTTGTAGTGGTATTCTTCATAGAATCCTTGTTGTAATCAATAATCTCTTAAAGAAATTGCATAATTTTTTCTTCATTGCTATGAATAGTAGTAATCTCCTCCTATAATTTCATTTTATCCTCATTCGTGCCCATAAGGGCTCTAAGATCTTCCATATCCTTGTTCTAATTAGCTCATCTGTCAAACGATTTGGAAAGGGAGGAAAGCATATCCAAACACCCATCATCTTCATCCTCACTCGGCCATTGAGCTAGTTGATTAAGCACCTTGTTTTTCACCACCTAGAATTTTTCCTTTACAATAATGAGTTGGCCCAGAAGCCACTTTAGGATGTCATTCTGGACTTTGACAATTGCTAAAATTTCATTCATTTTATGTTGAAGGGGATCACAAGAGGCACAAATATCATTACCCACATTGGGTTCAATAGAGGTCCCATCCAAATTAATGCATATTTTTGGGGATTTTTGGGGACTAGAAGGGTTAATGATAGGGGGGTATTGGGGACATTGAAGACACCTCAACATGACTAGGGAAGCACATGGGGGAATCGCCAAGGGTAGGTTTCCATGACTTTTCATCAGGAATTATATGAATTATCAGAGCCAGAGGTAGAAATAGGAGTGGTCTTAGGGAAATACATTTTTAATGGGGTCAGGAGGGGTTTCCTCGTTAATAGGAATTTTCCCCTATGTTCTAGTGATATGGCAAGTGGTGGAAGGGGTTTCACCAAGGGTACAATTGGAAATGGGGCCCTTCGGGGGTTGGTAGGATTTTGGATAATCAAAGTGCTCCTCTTGACAGTGACCAGGGAGGGTAAAAGAGTGGTTTGTTGATGGAAAAGGTAGAAAATTAAGCCCTAGTGAATGGGGATAATTTTACTTTTACCCTAGACATTCTTAATGGATTGTTCAAGAGAAGAAAAATATAGAAAGAAAAGTTCATTTTAACATTATAGCAAAAACGATTAAGCATAGGAAAGATATGGGCATGAAAATGATGGAAATGACCCTCTAATGATACATACCTCATCAGCACTTCCACAATTTTACTCCACACCTCGGGAAGGTCAGCCTTGTTGAAACTATTTTGGAGTCTGTTAACATTTTCACCAAGTTCTTTCATAAACCTCTCCATATCTTTTTGGTAGTGACCCTTAGGCTTTCAAGGAATGTAAGCATCATCCAATGAAATTCCCATCACCTTAGTAATCAACTCAGTGTTCACAAGGAAGGAGCACCCACCAATGGTGACAATGTCACCATTCTAGGGAGTTAGCAAACTCAATAGACAACTTGGGGTCATTCCCCTTCATGCCATCCACATATGAGGCTAATTTACCTTGTTGAATAATAGGACAAATCTCCCTATCTTGCTTCCACACCTCACAAGTGGCAAGTTCATCCTAGACCAACTTGCTCCCAAGGAAAAATTTGTTGACAATAGAGCAAGAGAAAAAGTTCTATAGAAATGTCGAGAAGAATACTAAAGCCAAGAATAGAAAGGCTTATGAAAAGATTGCTTAGAGAGGGTAATTTTCCATAATTATAAGTTGTGACAAATGAATAAGGGAGCTGGCAAGAGATCTAGCTCAATCTCTCTTTTTTTATTACTTTGACATCATTATTAATTAACTCACACACATGCCCATGGATATGAGATATTATCCCAAATAACTAAATTTGGAGTAAAAGCGCCAAGGTTAGCTAGTGCATCCTCTACTTTGTTTCCATTTATATACACGTGAGTAGATCTGCTATTCCCAAGAGTAATCATGAGATTGCAAGCTGATAGGATGGGGTCCCAAAGGGACCAACAAGGTTTAGTCATCCTAGTCAACAAAAGAATGGTGTTTCTAGAGTCCCCTTCAATGACTTGGTTGGAAAAGCCAGCATTTGTGGTAATTTGAATACCATTGTATACTAATATTCATTGTTAGGATATCTATCAAAGACTTATTTTATGATAACATGGATGTTTTTAAATTAAATGATTTTTATAAAAAATACTAATTTATGAAATTAAAATTTGAAGTAGGAGGTAGAGAAAGAGAAAATAAAAGGTGAAGGAAACTCCAAAGTAAATGAAAAGATTCTTGACCAGTAGGAAATGGGAGAGGATGACTCATAATTACTATTTCTATTTTGTATATTTTTGTTTAGACTAATTGTATTATCTTTTGCCTATGCTAGGTTAACTATTGAATTGCACATTATAGAATAATTGTATTATCTTTTGTCTATGTTAGGTAAATGGTAAAGAAGAAACAATTAAATTTTGTGAAATTAATTGGACACTATATTATCATCTGAATGCTCAAGAATATTGCACTTATATTCTAGAGAAATTATTCAAAATTTAACATGTGATTTTATGTCAGTAATGTTAGAACATAATGATTTACTAAGAGGGGGGTGAATCAATAGATACTAAAACTTTAGCCTTCAAACACCTTTATACAGATTACTTTCTTAGCTCAAATACTTTGTGCAAATTTCTTTCTTAAAATATTAATGTGTAGATTGAAAACTAAATATGCAAACATAAGCATGCAAATAGACAATCAACACACTCATGCCCACAACACCAAATATATGTGGAAAACACAAGATGGGAAAAACCATGGTGATAAAAACTACCTAAGGCTATTGCTCAAATCTAGCATCACAAATGAAATCTCTATTACAATGTTTAGGGCTACAACCCAAGGAAGCTTCAAATCCCTAATTTAGAAGCTACAACTTCAAGGATGCTACAACACCCTGTTTTAGGAGCTACAATTCTAAGGAGACTACAATCACCTAGTCTAAGCTACAACTCAGTTCAATGAGGCTACAATCTCAATAGAATTACAAGTTCATATATGCATACAATTTGGTTCTACACGACCTAAAAATGCACCATTACATTCAATGAATTGTTGCACACCCTACAACTTACGAGTTGCTGCTATTGAAGTTGCACTCTCAACAACACACCCCTGAATGCAAAACCTAGATGATTATCTATGTTGTGTCTAGGTCACACATGTGTGCATTCACTATTTTCACTCGTAGCTATCTCTCCTCTTTTCTTCTTGTAGATACAACCCATGGACAATTCTATGATCATCTTCTTTTTCTTCTCTCAACTAATCTACAATCATTGCCTTGAGATTCTCTGTACCACCTAGATCTTCTCAAATCTTTTGCTAGGGTTTCCTTCACTTGCAAACTTCACCAGAAAACTACTTGTACATCAAGCTACACACCATCATCCAACTCATCATAAAGACATATGCTAAGGTTTATCAGATATCACCATACCTCTGCATCAAGCCATACAACTTTTAATTCTAATATAAATAATTTTTCTTCATTCTCTCTGTCAAATCCTAAAATCTAATTGTGTACTCAATGAATTCTCTTGACCATTCAATTTGATTCAATCTCGATCACCTTTGCAATCTTTTCCACTTCCTTGAAGGTCAAATCTTGATTTACATTGGTCACTTGGTGTAGTTGGACCAATTAATTTCTTCTTCTATGTCGGTTACCAGTCAAAACCCTCATTCATATAGTCATGGTCGTTGTAAATCTTTATCTTTGAATTTGGGCCATTGATCTTCTCTTCACACCATGAACTTGCATTCCCCATTCATCTCAACACCTTTAAGGTCCAACCATTTGATAAATTATTTTCAAATCTTCATCGTTGATCTCCACTAACTGATGATGACTGTTGGATCAATTGCCAAATAATTTGCATCGTGGATCTCCTCCATACACTACTTTCCATACGCAGGGTCCATTAGAAAGGTCATTGCCATGTGTCATCCTTTCATTCACTCTCTGACTGTTCGTCATCCTTACCTTATGGGTCCCACAGTCGACATCCATTCTCTCATCGCCTTATTGTAGGGACTAGCTCCAAAGTCTTGGTGATATCACTTTGTTTCACTGATGAAGGTTACCATCACTACATCGAAGGGACTGCCTTGAGAGTCCTACCGATGATAGAATGACCCTCTGATGAAAAAAAAAATCCCTAATACATCATTCCAATGTGGGGTCCACATGCTGTCATCATATGTCCACGTGTGTACATTGCCACCTTCCACTATCTGGTCTTACCAAGACTTTACAACAAGCACTATTTAATCTCCAAGGATCAATATTCACTGTTCCCTACTAGCCCCATAGTTCTTGATCTGGTCTTACTTCCGTGATCTCACGGTCCTGCCATAGCTCTAGGTCCCACCATAGTTATTGGACCATTGAAGGGACTATGAACAAGGTCCCACCAAAAAAATTCACTCACACTGATAAATCTCTCCTTACTCCTTATTGCTCCATTGAAGAGAGTCCTTCTAGACTCGAATCGATACACGGGTGTCTTGCTAATGAAATGATCATCAGGTCGTCAAAGAGACGTCTTCTTGACTCCTATCAACATTGAATTGTCTTGTTGATAAGATAGTTTTTGGGCTTTCAAAGAGACTCCAGCTTGACTCCTACTGATACATTAGTGTCCCACCGAACTGATGGAAATGTATAACTTTAAAGTGCTAGGCAAAGGGGTCGGTCACCTCCACAGGATGAATGGCACAAGTTATTACTCATGTGACCTGCAACCTGCAATGCCAAGTCACTGACAAAATATAATTTATGTTCACGATGCCATGACTGTAAACCTATTAGGGTTTATCTGTAAACCCTAATATCACCCAAGAGCAGAAATAGTTAATTCTTGGGGTATTCATCAACTGTTGGATCTGCAAAGCATATCACTCGAATGCTCTTGAAAAACCCATATCTAAACTATAGCCTAATTTATCGTCAGATCCACTACTCTCACATTCATCCTTTGTCATCATGCCAACAATCTCCTTTGCATGATTTGCTCTTTTGACATCAATGACAACTATATTCCAACAAGTAAGAAGAACCAAAATGCAATAGAAAATTTGGTAATGTGGTGAAGAAAAAATGACCAAGGTTGAGGTTAAAATGATCCCTAAATATGATATGAGAATGGTCACTAAAGTTCATCCTAAAAAAAAATGTGAAATTGTTAGGGTATTCAATTTTTGATGTAACAAAGGGGTTATCATATAGTAGGTCTAGTTGTTGATGAATTAAGTGTTATTTTTATCTCTTTTATTTCCCTATCAAAATACCTTTGGGAAAACCTACCTTGAAATAGAAGAGCCTAATGATGAAGCAAATATTTCCAATTCTTATATATAGTTTTTGTTGTTTCTACTATCTAATCATAACTTTATCCCACAAACCAATCTCAACATTCACTAGAATTAGGTTTTTGTGTTGTCTTTAGGATTTGTGGAGCCACAATTGTGATAAAAAATATAGTGAAAGTGCAATACATACACCAAATGTATTACTAATGTAATCTCTTCACTTTAGGATGAAACATAATCATTGAAGTTACAATCCACTTGTTTAGCCAATTTTTCATTTCTTAAAAAAATAGAACATGTCACACTCTCCTTTCCCTTCACAAAGGATAACATCTAATAAATATAAATTCCACAAAACATAAATCATTGGGCCACTTGGCTATATTTGGAATTACTCCTTTATAATGCAAGCCCAATTAGGCATCCACCTACTTTCATCTTGACCAATAACTATTTGACCCTTAAGTCCATGACATCTAGAAAATTAAACTACAAACAACTCTTTTTTGATTGGATAAATGATAGAATTCACAACAAAAAATTCAACCATTTTTGTTCATGTATAGAGTAAAGAGAATACATGTGACTTTGTACAAATTTACTAATGTGCCAACACAAAAGTGAGAGTGTCTTGTAGAGCAAATACAAAAATATTTTTTCACCTATCATAATAAGTCAATGGTCAATTAGAAATAAACTACATGGGGAAAAGTACGGGCTTAGGCATTGCTATAATATTCCACCATCATTATAACATAAAATATTATTAAAATCATAAAATATTTAATAAATGTATGTGGGGAAACAAATAAAAAAGGGTATCAATCATATAGCTAGGTAAAGACACAAGGATGAAACCCTAATTTGATTTTTTGGATTGATTGCCAATGTTAAGCATGCCAAAACACTATAAAGAGATAGAAATAGGTTATTACAAGAATGGATGTCAACAACACCTCTTGTTAGGGACTTAAATGTCCAAAAGGTACAACAAGAATCTAGAAGTCTCTAATAGAGCATACCAAATCAAGAAGATAGGGAGAAGAATAAAATAAGCCCACAAACTAAAATGCACAAGAATTACATATGTAAAAATATAAATTAAACATAAAAGAAAGAGAAACTTAAAACTTAAAGGCTTGCAATGAACAACATTCCCACATTAATAACATTTTGTTTCCACAGTCCATGATCATTAGTAATCAAGATTTCTGGATAAAACTGTGTGCGATTTTTTTCATCAACGTTTCGGATCATACTCCATGATCCATCATCAGGATGATTAGCAGATAGAGAGAGACCATATCATCCTGATGATGGATCATGGAGTATGATCCAAAACGTTGATGAAAAAAATCACACACAGTTTTATCCAGAAATCTTGATTACTAACATTCCCACATATTAGAGACATGCAATTGTGACTAAGAAGATTCTAGCATACATATGAAGCTAAAATGACCCATACAAAAAGTGTGATACACTATCCTTTACAAGACCTCTTGTGCCTAAAGGTTATAGGAAAACATACAACTAATACTTCCCTAAATCAAAAACAAAAATTTAGATTAGTTATCCCATTTTTTTCATTATAATGAATTATTTCCTAGCTAAAATATAAATATTCTCATAAAATATAGAAAAATTCTCTAAGTAAACTATATTGGGTTAATTCTATAGGTCACCTAAAATGTGTAGCTTATATTCTTCTTCATTTGCACAAAGATCCAAATATTACTTCTACTATCAATTTGGTTAGCTTTAAATTAATGTTTGTAAAATATTATTGGACTAGGAAAAACTAATGCTATGATCAAAATAGAAAAAATCATATACACTTGAGTCATATATGTAGCCCAAACCATCATTTAGATCATTAAAGCTAATATGGAAAGTTGAGGCACCACATGTGAAGGACCTAGTTTTTCATATTGAAGGCTCTCTAATTTTTATCACATTCATTGTACATGCTATATGAGACTCATTTCTATAACCAAATTCATTAATAAATCTACTAGCAAATTTATTAATAAATAATGCTAAGTTGACTTTATTGTTAGTTTATTCATCTTCTTTTGTTAGAACTTCTCTTTTAGCATATTTTGTATCTAATTTTTGGAATGCTACAAACCAAAGGAATGAATCATCATATACTACAACTTGGTCATTAGCATCACAAATATTTATAGCTAACTTATTAAACTAAACATACAAATCGAAGGGATTATCAATAGAAATAATTTTGAATATAAAATGTAACATCATTGATATCGTAATGGTTTCATCAATGCGTTTTCCTCAATAATAAGCCTATAAAAGACTACGGAGATTCATCTCTTTTGAAAAAAAATTATACTTAAAGATGAAAGAATCCATAATAGAATCTCAAACATTCTTATATATCAAAGAACCCATACCTTAAGTGATAGCTTTCAATCATGAAAACATGCAATAAAGAATAATAAGAACCTTAATAATTTGATGTCTTCGGATGCATTTTGGTAATATCCTGCAACCAGGGCTTTCCATGAGAACAACATTTCTTTGAGGCATTCTGTCAAACAGTTCTCGTGCCTTGTCAATGCTTCAACATTTTTGCATACATGTCTACCAGGCCAATTGTAACTACAACATCTAACAGAATTCCTCTATTCATTTTCCTGGGATGAATGTCCATACCATGTTCCAAAGCTCCCATTTTGGCAGAGGCTGGAGGAATACTGGCAAAGGTTGCGAGGTCTGGCTTTACGGCTGCCAATTGCATTTAGTTAAAAGTTTATAAATCCTTTTCAGTGAACACATTTTGTGTATATCCTGCAATCATAGCATTCCATGAGACCGCTTTATTTGAGGCATCCGCTCAAATTGTTCACGTTCCCTGTTTGTGCTTCCGCATTTTTCATACATGTCTACCAGAGGATTTCAAACTGTAATATCTGATAAAAATGTCGCTTTAGTTTGATGGATGTCCATACTCTATTCCAAAGCTCCCATCTTGGCACAAGCCAGGAGTACACCAAATCAGCTTCAATTTCTGCGACATGCTCTGTAGAGAAATCTTGCACTAGAAATCCTCCTGTTGCTGCTTCTGCTTGAGCGGGAGGGGCAGATTCAAAGTTTAAATTCAAACTTAACCTGTCGCTTTCATTATCAACGAGTGTGACAGCATTGGGTGGAAGTTGCAATGACCGTAACTGTCAGAGAGTCAGAAGAGTGCAGTGGAAAAGAAAACGGGAAACGGAAGATGAAATTAGATCAAAGAATCCAACCGAACGGTGTAAGAGTGGGACCCAGAGCCACGTAGGAAGTCAAACCTTAGTGTGTGATCTTTAAGCCGGGCCGTCTAAACGATCTTTAATTCTCCTATTGGCGTCATGGAACACACGAACATGCCTTACAGACTTCTTCGTCGTGGAAATTTTTAAAGAGTATCCTCCTTACATTACTCTTTCTTTCCTATATGCCTTGTTTGACTTTGGTGTTCTACGTTACCACCTTGCATTTTCACATTTTCCTTTTTACGTACCTATGTTACACGATCTTATGACGAAACACAATTTACAATATCAATATGATTTCTATTATTCCATTATTCCAAAATATGATGATGTTTCAGCTTTGTCATTATCCCAATGATCTTTTGATTTGATGTTTATGGTATTTATAATATTTAAATTTCATAATTAAAACTATTATCATACATATCATTTCATATAATTTGTATCACATTTTAGTCATGATTGCATCTTTGATTTAAATGAGTCTTGTGATGTTGCTTATTTTTTTTTATATTCTATCTTCATTGACATTCAATTTAATTTCTTTCATTTCTTATTCATTCTATTATTCTATGGCAGATTCTTATTAGCTCTTATTTAAAACATCTATCACTCATAATGTTTTATGCCTATACTAAACTATCTCAATTATTCCCCTATTTCATGTCATGCCCTTGTGTAAATTTCCATTTCTTTATGGCTTATTTGAACTTCAAAACTATAGTCATTAAGACATATTTTAAGAAAGACTAAATCATTTGCTTTCATGTGTGCACTCTTTTTCTATTTGAAGATTGATTTGATACTAGCAATGTGTCTAATTTATGAGCATTATATTAAACTAAAAGTTAAAATCTACTAGGACTTTTATTTAACAAACCAAATATATTTATTTGCATATATATTTTTCTTTACTAGAAAGTAATGTTAGTCATTGTTATCTGGGATCTAACTATATATGTGGTAACATACTATTGGTACTAATGAGATGGAGAATGGGCCGTGTTGACCAAATGATGCAAAAGCATCCTAGCATAGCTTACTGTATTTCGTTGGATAATATTAATTTATCTCACAACAAAGAATCAAAGTTTTGTAACAAAAATATACATGACATCCAAATATTAGGAGTTTTGGATGAAATTACATCAAGTTATCATTTTTAGAAGATCATAATTCAGAAAAGTTAGCACTCAATTCATCAAGTGAGGTTTGTAGAACCTTTTTGTGTCTTGTAACATTCAAGCTAAAATATCTCAAGGAATTTTGGGATGAAAGGGACTCTCAACTAGAACTACATTGGGTTTCTTCAACACCCAATTTGTCATCAATTGATTTGGGTCGACATACATGTTACAAAGGACATCAAGATTTGGAACACCTTGTGATTAATGCAGATCATTTCTAAAGCTTGGAGATGTTATATAAGAACCTCTTGAATTTAGTTTGAGACAATAATAATGATAATAAAAAAATATTTAGCTAGAGAAGTTTAGGGAGCTAGATACCAAGTTTTGGAGTCAATGGCATAATAATATTATGTATTATCCTATGAATGAATATATATATGTAATCCATGTGTAGGAGGCCAATGAGCTATTTTAATCATTATGTGATATTGAATCAATGAGAATTTTCCTTTTTTATATGTTGATCCTATTGTATTAACTCTTTTCTACATGGTTGGATAGTCCTTTCTCAAAACCATCCATCTATAACTACATTAACTTTAACTGTTACGAGAGTAAGTTTTTGATTTATGGAAGGTAATTCCTAAAACATCCAAAGGTGAACAAATCATCAACTTGAGGTACCTTACAATTTCTTGTCAACATAGCATCAACTATGAGGCAGATGGAAAAGTGTAGGTAGACCATAAAGCTAAGGGAATTGCACCAAATCTAAGGAAGTATACCACCAAGGAGAATTCCTAGCATGGCTAATGGTATAGAAAGTGGAACAAATGTATGAAATGATGACAAAAATGAATATTTAATTATATTCTCTAGAAGTGAATAGGAAAAGAAGATTATACCTTAGAGATGAGGATGAGAGTGATGATGATAAATTAAGAGCTCAAGCTACATATTCAAAAGAAGAAACCCCAAAAGAAAAGGAATCAAATATGATAAATATGTTCAAAGATATTTCTAAGATAAGTGGAGTGTAGGAAAATGTATCCCTTTACATTTTCACACTTTTTTGGGTCCTCCTTGTTAAACATGACTTCTTTATGCTTTACTTGGTCCTATTTTACATCCACAAACCTAATTAAGTGCATTTTTCTATGGATAATCCCTTCATTTGAGAAATGGCAAATCATAATTCATGTTTTTTGGTTAAGTGTTCTAGATCTAGTGATTTAGGACTCATACATCACCTTGGGCATATGGGTCCCACCTAGGTCTAGGGACATGTTGATGTGTTTTTTTATGCACTTCTCAACACAGGCAGTGCGTAGGTGCACTACCTCTCTTGAAAGACAATCTTCCATAATCAGATTGCAGAACACTATCCCAAGGTCTCTAATGTCAGGTTTTGACAATGCTCGGAATATCTCAGTTATTTGATGTGATTTGTTGGAATCACAAGGCGGTCTTACGCAAGGGTTACAAAGCATGGAGAAGTTGGATCTTGAAATGGAGTTCTTAGGATGGGAGAGTTGGTATGCATTAGCTGTAGGTTCAAATAGCAGTTTTGGACTCCATTTCGTCATTGGATTTGGCTTTACAATGTGCAATGAACCTTAGCATGGGTCACTCATTAAAAAAAAAGGAAAAGGGGGCAAGGAAAAGAGAGAGTTCCTAAATCTGCAACTAATTGTGAACAGTGATGATGGAGTTCCTGCAATGGACAGCTTCCTGAAACAATATTCCACTTAACCAGAAATCTCATAGTATCGTAGAACTTGTGCTATCTTCTAAGGTCTGTAGATGTTTTGTCTTTCATTCACCATGTACATGCATGAACAAAGATAAAAGTTTTGGAGCAGCTTTGAATTCAAACCTAGACTAACTTTACACAACTATCTACTATCAGCAAACAACAAAAAGTATGGACTAAGAAATCATCAACATAGCAGGAATTTTCATGATCACAGGACAACATTCCTAAAATCTACCAAAGCAAGAAAATAGCTAACTATAACAACAATAAAACCTAAGTTAAACATCTAACAATGGAGATTGAATCAAGCAACATGTGAAAAACTCAGAAAATGCACCAAGTCAATGTTTTTCCCTTATAAATTTCTGCAACATGTCTTTACAGCAACTTAACTCTCTTTGCAAATGAGAGGAGAGCCCTATTTATACTGACCAAAAGGTCAAATGAATGGCCAAGAATAATTTTCATTGTCTAGCCAAGATTCATTACAAAATAGGGTTTCACCTACCCCCAATATTTTACAATTTAAAATTACATTTTGTCATTTTCCCTACTTTGTCTTCTAGTGACGACACTGTAGCACTTTGTCCTTTAGCCAATTGTTGTTTTACTATAGCTATTCTTTAGGGAGCTCTTTATCATTAACTAGGCTATCCTCTTGCTTCCTGGATGCTGCATATTCTATGAACTTGAGGGTGACCACCTAGAGCTTGTCCACTTCAATAATCTCATACCTTAGCACTTGGTAGCTCCACTCCTTTGCATTATCTTCCAGCCTTTTCCAATCCTCATCATACTTTGCGCCTTGGTCCCTGAATAGCTCTGATTGATCGAAGGCACGGGCAAAAAAACTCATGAATTCCACTGTGATTTCACTTGACATTCCATCCTCCATTTTCTTTTGGAAGTAGGGCTTCACCTTTTCTAGATCCACTGCATGGCAGGCACATTATATTCTGTCATTAGCTTGAGATAATGAGCACATTCTGCCCTGATTTCCTTTATCCATTCTATATCTGGATCCACTTTGCTTATTATTTGTTTCAGCCTTTCCTTTCGGTTGTCAAAGTCTCGCTACCATACATCCATCAACCAATGATCATCTTTGTTAAAATCCAGCTCCTTTTCCCGCGTGGCTTCTGGCAATTGAAGGATAGCCTTGATCTTCAGAAAGGTGGAGTCGCATGTTGCAGGGAAGTCAGTGCATAGCTTCTTTGTACCCTCCAAAGATTGCTGTAGGTCCAAGAACTTGTTGGCTGTCTGAACAGCCCGACTAATTCCCATGTTTTTTACGTATAAGACTTGTCGGAACCAATCCTCTCTAGTCTTTTCCAAGTTCTTCCTTCTCTCCATCTTGTTGATTTGTTCTTTGGACAACAGCTGGGGCGCGGTCGTGGACATGGTAGGCAGGTCATCCATTGATGACCACTGCTGGATGTAATTTGTTAAAGTAGCCACCTATGCTTTGAGCTCGTCCTTTGAAATCTTGTCCTGCCTTATCAAATGTACCATCGTGGCCACTGACTCTTCAAAATGCTCCACCTTCTTTTCTCTAGTGGCGGTCCCTAGATCCATGGTGGAGATGTTGTAAGTTATTCCTTCCTAACCTACCACAGGCGTGACTACCTGTATAGCTTGAGACCCAGAAGCATCCATCGTTACCTAGGATCAGATCTTAAGCTTCTTTTCCTTATTTGTTGTGACTTGAGCTCAAGCTAAAATAGCCTCTAGTCTCACTCTCGGGTCCTTTAGTATAGGATTTTTTCTCTCAAGCTGCTTCTCTAACCACTCTGGAATGGTGGACTTGCCTTTAGGTGACTCATGATCACCCTCACCTCCCTCGGTCAAGGCCTCTGCTTCCTTACCCTCCTGGGTTCTTCCCTTTATCTTGGTTGCATCTCCCTCCTCTTCGTCAAAGTCTCGGATGAACATGAGGTGTTTGATAGGAAGCCTGGTGGATAGTTGCTGCACGGGACTCTCTTTTCCTGCTATCTCTTCTTCTTTCTTTTCCTCATCACACTCAACTTCGAGGCTCTTGACAACTTGGGTTCCACTCTCAGGTAAATCCTCTCTTGGACTATTTTCTGGTGGCTGCCCTTCTCCGTCACAGGGTGACCTTTCTACTTCTACCTCGGTGTCCTTCAGCTATTGTGCCAGCTCCTCCTCAAGGTCATCGTCAAAGGTTTGCATGATTACCTTAGCACTGGAGCTATCTTCCTCGTCCCCACTCTCAGAAGAGCCCGTTCCCTCCTCCTCATAAGCCACCCTGTCAATGGTTTGGTGTTCATACTCCAGGTGCTCATGGTATTCATCGGCTTCCTCCTCAACAGGTTTCGAGGTTTCCCTCTCTTGTTCCTCCCACTCCTTAGAGATTAGCATGGTGGCTTCCATAGCCGGTGGCCCTGTCAGTGGTTGTGAAGGCTGAGCAATAGCGAGGACTTGTGCAAGGGCTACTTGAAGAGTTAGATCCATTAGGATCTGGGATAGCTCAGAGGGAAGATTTTGCATATGTCTCGAGAGAGCCTCAGGCATGGTGGCAGTGGGAATAGGTGTTGTTACTATTGCCGGAGGGAGCAATGTGGTTGGTGACATGGCAGCAGAGGAAGGGGGAGTAGATATGGCAGAAGAGGAGTCGATAATTATTACAGAATCGACTAGAGGTGAAGGGGCAAGATGGACAAAAATGTCCACTACCGACGTGGATGCAGCGATCATAGCCAGGGAGGTAGGTGGTACAATAGGAGGGGCAGGGAGAGCCAAGAGAGGTTCCAATTGATATGTACCATTCGCTTCCTCCTCTTTGGTTGAGGGTTGTTTCATGACGCTCTCCGCTTGTTTGAGCCTTTTGGAATGTGAGCCCCCTGTTTCTTTCCTTGCATAGACCTAGGGGTCTGGAGACTGTTTTGTTTACATCCCCTTTCTCTTCTTAGATCTGGTGACCGGAGGAGACTTGGAGGTCCCACTGGTTGAAGTGGCAGCAGCGGCATCCTCTGCGACACTTGGCTCACTTTTGAGCCCTTCATAAGTCAAAATTACTCATTGCCACTTTAATTAGGCTACTTGCCCATCGACCCACTCCTTAATACGATCCAAGATTGGCTGAGTTATGGTATTAAGGTCATTGACCTCCTACTTGTCCCAGTCTATTGTTGATATTGGCATATTGGCGATTGTAGGGTACCTGGGGTGCATTATGGTGGCCTCGTCTTCCTTGACTTGGTCCAGTATGGGGAATGGCTATACCCTCCTTACAAACTGCATAGTCATTCGCATATTGTGCCTTGCACGTACCCATTTATCATCTTGGTAGTTTGCTCATAAATCCTCGATGTGGTGAAGATGGGAAAACCCCAGCCCTAGCGCCTTTCTGATGTGACCATATGGGTCTATCCACGGACGAGCAGTGTGTAGGTAGAAATGGTAATCTTTTAGTTCTTTCTTGGAGTTACCAGCACACTGAGAAGTTTGCAGTTTATACATGCCCTGGACCAAAGTCATGGGATAAGAAATCCCTGCTATGTGTTTGCTGCTGAAGATTGCCTGTATGTGCTGGAGTTGCCGAGAAAGCTCTAGAAGGATGATTCGGTTGTTGGGGTATTGAGGCAACCTGTTTGGCCTTTTAGTGAAGCCCTGGGCACGGATGTATGTGAACTTTGGGTACTGAATGAAGAGGAAGGCATACTACTTCAAAAATGCCCTGGCACTGTGGGAGAACCTCCTCTCGAAGTCTCTAGCAATCATTCTGATAATATGGCCAATGAAGACGTCGTTTACTCTGTAGTATTCCCTTTTGAAGTTCTGGTATTGGAGCTGTAGATACCTATCATAGGCCTTGAGTCTTTGCCCCTGCTCCTGATCGAGTGCCACAAAAAACCCTATGTACTGCCTCTGATCCGCCAAGGAATAAACGAGATAGGAAGTCATATAGAATTTGGAGCTCTTCTTTACATTGACAAATTGCTCATGGAAGCAGTTGCTTATGATTCCTCCCCAGTAAAATGAAGTCTTTGTGGTGACGTCCTCATTCCCATGAAGAATTTGCTCAATGAAGTACACCATCCATTCTTGGAAGAAGGCCACCATAGGAAGACCCATAACTCTACTTAGCATCATGACCAAGTTGTGGTAATCTTCATAGAAATCACTATGGAAGAGTTCATGAGGAACTTTCGCAGCGCTGCCCCGCTTTTCCTTGAGCCAATGCTGATTTATTGACCTCTTACAGCCTGTCGAATTATCATCCCACACTGCTTGACATTCTTCTATGGTGGAGACTTCCATCTCCTTAAAAGTGGGGATATGGAAAGTCTTTGTGATTCCCTCAGGTCACATGTCGGCGAGAATGTTGCCCTCTTTGTCAATAATTGTCCTTGCGTTGGGCTGATACACCTCCCGACAAGCCATGACCAACTCGAGGGCCATGAGGGATGGAGGGAATCCAGCAACCTTTGCTATTCCACTTTGTCTTATCAATCTTGCATTCTTTGTCATTGGATTGACCTTGACCCTTTGTGTGAATTCGTCAATATCGACATGGTCTATGTTGGTGTCAGTGATTTCCTTTCAATCCATGGTAACTTTTGAGTGCAGAGGCTCACCCTAAAACTGGTATTTCATTTGTTCCTTGTCCTCTTTCCCTCGAGGGGTCTTTCCTGACTTCTTCCCTTTGTCCTTCTCGATGGGCGCCCCTGAAGGTCCTGCACCTGATTCCATATATTCTGCAAGCAAAGGCATAGTCAGCGTAATTGATCACGAAAGCATTCATGTTAGTTGAAATCCCAAAAATGAAATCCATTTTAAATGATCTATCAAACATAACATGATACTTTATCTCTTCATGTCATTGGTCCTTTGACTAAGGGCATTTGGATAGTTCGGGCCCGGATGGCCAGACTTCCCGAGTAGGAATGCTATTTGGGAAAGTAGTGCAGGAGCACCTAGGCTAACCTCCATTTTGTTTGTCATCAATTTTGGGTTGTACCTGACCTTAGCCAAGTCAGGATGATAGTGTGTTTAATTTGGACCTTAGAAGGTCTTGATTGTGTGTGGTGAATTAGTCACTAGGACTAAAGTCATCTTAGTTCACTCATTGTTGTTAAATGTTGCTTTATTTAGCTTTGGACAGTTTATGTTGGAAGGTTGAGCCTTAAGTGTGTTATAACCACATCCTTGTTAGAAGATGCCAAGAGGCAATTGAGGAAGTTGATGGTTCGAAATCAAGGAGTTAGAGGTCGTAAGATTTAGGATCATGACATAATGATAAGTTGCAAAATGTTGTTGTAAAGTTGTGTGACAACATTTGTCAGGTTGCATGCAACTTAGTTAGCTTGGATCTCCTCAAAGTTAGGAGTATGGGATCGACCAACATCTCTAGAAACAAGGAAAAATGCATCTATCTAAGGTAATGGCTCGTAGACAAGAAATAAGATAGTTGTAATCAAGTTTTGTTGTGTGGAATAGAAGAAAGGATTGTAGAATTATGTGTTTTGCCAAGAACCTTGAGAAATAATGGTATCAAAGGCATTCTGTACACTGATTTAGCACTGTATTTGTGTTCATAGAATAGTTTTGATTAACTTTCATTTTGTATTCAGGTTGCTTAGAGTAGATTTGTTGTTTTGAATTCATAAGTTAGATTATAGAGGGTTTGTTTTCTCTGTTTTGAGCAGTCAGTTTTTAAATGGCTCCCCCATAAAATCTAACCACGGGATCACCCTGAGATTGGATTGAAATGATAGGGGAGCCAATCACTTGTATATATTAGTAGTAGGAAGTATAGGGAATGGAGCAAGGATTATTAAACTCAAACCCTAGGCGAGCTAGGACAGTCCGATTAGAGGTTTGAGAGTGAAAATTGAAGAGTACAGGCAGGGGTAGAGGGTACAGTATGGAAACAGTACAGCTTCAAGCAGGTCTTAGTCATATTTTTACATGCTGAAAGGATTGTGGTCTATCCAATCCATTTGTGTAAGAAAGAAGTAAGGAACTAGTGCAACCCTAGGAATTAGGTCTATTAGCCTTTTTACCCTAGATTGTAGGAATCTATTGTACGAAGGAGACAGGGGTCTAAAACCCTATGAATGTTTTAAAATACTAAAAAGGGTTTCCAAAAGTGCAATTTATTTGCTAGGTTGTTTGGAGAGTTTAGACAGGAAAAGCAAAAAGGTGACTGGTAAGGGCTACAAGAAATAGGCCTCTTTAAGGCAAAATCTTGAGATCGGTAGGAGTGAAGACTGAAGACACTCCAAGATGTATTCAATTGAATGTGAAACACAAGGAAACAGTGTCTCTAGCTCCCCTGCAAGTAGTTCAAGTTTGATGATGAAGTTGGCACTTAGATCCTTCTAGGTGTTGGGAAGAAGATTGCAAATTCAAATGGTGTTAAGTCCTCCAAGGTTAAGCACAAGGAGTAAGACTCTTGTAGCAGAGTTGAAACAAGGCTTAGTTGATGATCTAAGTCAAATTAGAACCTAGAAGTGGTCAGGTTCTTGAGTGAAGGCAGAGAGAATTCTTCTAGTAGGTTGGTGCAAGCAAACCCTGCAGCACTATACACCATATTGGTATCAGAGCCTTTGTTTGATCAAGGCTTGTGATTGATGTTAATGTCGAGTTAGCTAAAAACGTAGAAGACCAAGAGGAGGATAACCAGTTGCTAAGAGAAAGGTTATCTTGAATGGAGAAGCTCTTGGATGAAGTCCAAGAAACAGTAGACAAAGTGAAGGATAAGATAGAACAGAAGGAAGAGCAGGAAGCAAAGGAAAAAGAAGAGGACTTGGAGGAGGAAGCTCCAAAACCTGACCCTATTCTTGCTGAAGAACCCTTCTTGAAGGCACTGCAAGCCTTAAGTGGTAAAGATTTGGAAGGAGTGGCACTACTCAGTGGACAAATGGACCCTGATTCAGTTGTGGACTAGATTGAGAGTATTGAAAATCACTTTGAATGTGATGGTATAACAGAGGCCCAAAAAGTAAAGGTGGCCAAGTCAAGGTTGAGAGGAGCATCTCTCACATCGTGGAAATTTGTACAAGCTAAAAGAGAGAAAGAAGGCAAGGATCCCATAGTTACATGGAGAGAAATGGTAACTAAAATAAGGCAAACCTATCTACCTGATGACTATGAAGTTCAATTGCATAGGAGAAGACACAATCTTAGGCAAAAAGATATGGATGTCCAGACATACACCGAGGAATTTCAAAAATTGTGCCTTAGATCAAAGGTGGTTGAAGATGAAAGCATCAAGCTAGCAAGGTACTTGAATGGGCTTAAGTGGTCTATCCAAGAAGACATGAGCCTAGTGAACTTCAAAACCATCTGCCAATGCTATCAAATGGCCTTAAAGATAGAGGAGAAAGGCAAAAAGAAGCAATAGAAAAACCCCAAAAGTAGAGGTAAAGGGAAAGACAGCAGAGGAAAAAGAGGTGTTTATGGTGGAAGGAGTTCAGAACCAAGGGTCCAAGGAGAAGTCAGATACTCTGAGCAGCAAGAAGGAAGCTCTAGTAGAGGTGGTAGAGGAAGAGGCTCCAGCTCCAGAGGAAGAAGTGGTGGACAAGGAAGAGGTAACTACTTTACCAACATGAAATTCTACCACTGCAATCAATTGGGACACCCAGCCTATAGATGTCCAGAGAAAGGTAGTACTTCTAATGGAAGTGACAAGAGAACTAACCTGGTTCATGATGAGACAACTGCAGCAGACAAACATCTTGAGGTACCATTGAACTCAGAGGAAGGTGAGAACCTCATGATGAGGAGAAATTTGATCAAGGAGCCGGTGAAAGAAGAACCAAGCCAAAGGAGGTCCCTGTTTAGGATAAAGTGTAAGATGATGGGGAAAGTGTGTAGAGTCATCATTGAATTAGGGTCTACTAACAACATTGTGTCAGAGGAGACAGTCAGCAAGCTGAAGTTGACAAGGATATGCCACAATAATCCTTACAAGGTCACATTGCTCAATAAAGGTCAACATGTCTTGGTGAATGAACAAGCATGGGTGGAGTTCTTAATTGGTAGGTACAAGGACAAAGTTTTGTGTGATGTGTTACCTATGGATGCATGTCACTTGCTCCTAGGTATACCATGTCAATTTGGCTGCCAAGCTGTGCATGATGGAGCAAAGAACTCCTATACTTTTAAGAAAGATAAGGTAACCTTCAAAATTCAGTCTTTGCTAGAAGATACAGAGGTGCAGACAGCAGGTCCTAAACTGCTCATGGTTGGTGAAAAAGAGTTCTTAGAAGCCTTGGAAGAAGGAGAAGGAGTTGGCTATGCAGTGATGATCAAGCCAAGAGAGGTGAGCAAAGAGAAAGCAGCTGAAAAACTAGAGCTACCTAAGGAGATACATAAATTGTTGTAGACCTATGAAGGCATTGTAAGTAGTGGTCAACCAGCAACATTACCCCCTAAGAGAGCCATAAGTCATAGGATAGACTTGATACCAGGGGATACCCTACCAAACAAAGCAGCCTATAAGATGACTCCTCAACAAAATGAGGAAATAGCTAGGCAGATTCAAGAACTTCTAAACCAAGGTTTGATTAGAAAGAGCATTAGTCCATGTGCAGTACCCACTGTCTTAGCACCTAAAAAGGGAGGAGAATGGAGGCTTTGTACTGATTCTAGGGCCATAAATAAGATAACCATCAGGTATAGGTTCCCTATCCCTAGGATTGAAGATCTCATGGATTGTCTAGGTGAAGCTAGGTACTATACCAAGATAGATTGAAAGAGTGGTTATCACCAAATTAGGATACATGAGGGAGATGAGTGGAAAACAATTTTCAAAACCAATGAGGGTCTCTATGAGTGGCTAGTTATGCCATTTGGATTGTCTAATGCCCCCTCCACATTCATGAGACTCATGAATGAAATCCTTAAAGACTACATTGGCAAATTTGTAGTAGTGTATCTTGATGATATACTAATCTATAGTAAAACAAGAGAAGAGCATCTCCAATAGATAGAGTTGATTTTCAAGAAGCTGCAGGAGGAGAAGTTAATGATCAATTTGGAAAAGTGTGAGTTCATCAAAACAGAGCTGGTGTACCTTGGATTTGTGCTATCACATGGCAACTTGAAGATGGACAGTAGCAAAGTGGAAGCCATCCTCAATTGGCCTACTCCAAAGATAGCAACAGAGGTAAGAAGCTTCCATGGTCTTGCTCAATACTATAGGAAGTTCATAAGACAGTTTAGTGCTATTTGTGCTCCTATGCTAGATACCATAAAAGGAGGAATGAAGACTAAGTTTGCATGGAATGAGCAAGCTAACAAAAGTTTTGAGTTGCTGAAGGAGAAGATAGCCACCCAACCTGTTTTGGTGTTACCAAGCTTTGAGAAGCTATTCACCATTTAGTGTGGTGCAAGCAATGTGGCTATTGGAGTTGTTCTCAGCCAAGAGGGCAGACCGGTGGCTTTTCATTCAGAGAAGTTAAGTGAAGCCAAGAAGAAATATTATTCTTATGACCTTGACATGTATGCATTGGTCCAGGCTTTAAGGAAATGGAGGCACTACTTGCTTCCCAAGGAATTCATAGTGTATTCAGACAACCAAGCACTCAGTTTCCTGAATTCACAAGAGAAGTTCAGTCACAAACACATGAAATGGGTGGAGTACTTGCAAGCTTACACCTTCAATATCAAGCATAAGAAAGGAGCTCTCAATAAGGTGGTAGATGCCTTGAGTAGAAGAGTCCTCACCATTCAAGAGATTCAATTGAAGAGCATGGGGATAGATCATTTCAAGGATCTATATGCAGATGATGAAGATTTTGTAGACATCTATAAGGTATGTGCTGAATACAAGAATCAATTTCATAGTAAATATGTTGAATATACTTTGCAAAGTAAACTTTTATTTAAAGGGAATCAACTATGTGTTCCTAGAGGTTCTATTAGAGAGAATTTGATACAAGAAAAACATAATGGTGCATTGAGTGGTCACTTTGGGATCACCAAAACTCAAGAACTTTTCCAAAGGTTTTACTATTGGCCAAAGATGAATCTAGATGTCAGAAGGTATGTGGAGAGTTGTATAGTGTGTAAAAGGCCAAAGGTACTTCTTCAAATGCAGGCCTATACCAACCATTGCCTATCCCTACTAGGCCATGGGAATGCTTGAGTATGGACTTTGTAGTTGGGTTACCCAAGAAAAGACAAGGCATGGACAGTGTTTATGTGGTTGTAGACAGATTCAGCAAAATGGCTCACTTTGTGCCATGTAAAACAACCAATGATTCCAGTCAAATAGCCTCTCTTTTCTTTAAAGAGATAGTAAGGATTCATGGATTACGAATCAACATTGTATCAAATAGAGACACTAAGTTCATGAGTCATTTTTGGAAGACTCTTTAGCAAAGATTGGGCACTAATTTATCCTTTGGATCTACATACCATCCCCAAACTGATGGTTAGACATAAGTTGTAAATAGAACTCTATCTTTTAAGATGCTTGACTAAGGAGTATGGTCAACAATGGGATTAGTTAATTGGGCAAGCTGAATATGCCTATAATGATACTATCAACCGATCAACAGGGAAGATTCCCTTTGAAATTGTCTATGGAATACATCCTAGAGAAATCTATGAGCTGAGAGAGTTGAAGGATGGAGTCAAGGGAAGTGGATATGCTGATGATTTTTCCTATGCAATGCAGGAGGTTCATGATACAGTCAGAAAAACATTGGTAGAAAACACCATGAAACATAAGACCAAGGTGGATGAGCATAGAAGAGAAGTGCAGTTCCATGTTGGAGACTTAGTCATGGTGCATTTAAACAAGTCTAGACTGCATAAAGGAGTTCCCCATAAGTTGCAAATGAAGAGGATAGGTCCCTGTCCTATCTTGGAGAAATATGGAAACAATGCTTTCAAGGTGCAGTTACCAGATGACAGTGGACTGCCCCCTATTTTTAATGTTGCAGATCTAGTTCATTACAAAGGACCACCACCAAACATGGATCAAACCCTCCATGAAGTCATCCAAGATGTGGAAGAACTCAAACTGCCCTCTGCTAAAGTCAAACAAGCTGATAGTGTAATGGATACTAGGGTCTATAAGAGGACTAGAACCAAAGAATACAAAGAACATCTGATTAAAAGACATGGTCAACCTGATGCTGATGTAGTGTGGATCAAGGAATCAGAGTTCAAGAAGTTGGGCATTGATCTCAACTTGCTCAATCCAAGGGTGGATTGAAATCTTTTGTTTTGGGGAGGATGGTGTAGGAGCACCTAGGCTAACCTCCATTTTGTTTGTCATCAATTTTGGGTTGTACCTGACCTTAGCCAAGTCAAGATGATAGTGTGTTTAATTTGGACCTTAGAAGGTCTTGATTGTGTGTGGCGAGTTAGTCACTAGGACTAAAGTCATCTTAGTTTACTCATTGTTGTTAAATGTTGCTTTATTTAGCTTTGGACAGTTTATGTTGGAAGGTTGAGCCTTAAATGTGTTATAACCACATCCTTGTTGTTAGAAGATGCCAAGAGGTAGTTGAGGAAGTTGATTGTTCGAAATCAAGGAGTTAGAGGTCCTAAGATTTAGGATCATGACATAATGATAAGTTGCAAAATGTTGTTGTAAAGTTGCATGACAACATTTGTCAGGTTGCATGCAACTTAGTTAGCTTGGATCTCCTCAAAGTTAGGAGTATGGGATTGACCAACATCCCTAGAAATAAGGAAAAAGGCATCTATGTAAGGTAATGGCTCGTAGACAAGCAGTAAGATAGTTGTAATCAAGTTTTGTTGTGTGGAATAGAAGAAAGGATTGCAGAATTATGTGTTTTCCCGAGTACCTTGAGGAACAGTGGTATCAAAGGCATTCTGTACACTGATTTAACACTGTATTTGTGTTCATAGAATAGGTTTGTGTAACTTTCATTTTGTATTCAGGTTGCTTAGAGTAGATTTGTTGTTTTGAATTCATAAGTTAGATTGTAGAGGGTTTGTTTTCTCTGTTTTGAGCAGTCAGTTTTTAAATGGCTCCCCATAAAATCTAACCACGGGATCACCCTGAGATTGGATTGAAATGATAGGGGAGCCAATCACTTGTATATATTTAGTAGTAGGAAGTATAGGGAATGGAGCAAGGATTATTAAACTCAAACCCTAGGCGAGCTAGGACAGTCTGGTTAGAGGTTTGAGAGTGAAAATTGAAGAGTACAGGCAGGGGTAGAGGGTACAGTATGAAAATAGTACAACTTCAGGAAGGTCTTAGTCATATTTTGACATGCTAAAAGGATTGTGGTCTATCCAATCCATTTGTGTAAGAAAGAAGTAAGGAACCAGTGCAACCCTAGGAATTAGGTCTATTAGCATTTTTACCCTAGATTGTAGGAATCTATTGTACAGAGGAGACATGGGTTTGAAACCTTGTGAATGTTTTAAAAGACTGAAAAGGGTGTCCAAAAGTGTAATTTATTTGCTAGGTTGTTTGGAGAGTTTAGAGAAGAAAAACAAAAAGGTGACTGGTAAGGGCTACAAGAAATAGGCCTCTTCAAGGAAAAATCTTGAGATCAGTAGGAGTGAAGATTGAAGACCCTCCAAGATGTATTCAATTGAATGTAAAATGAAAGGAAATAGTGTCTCTAGCTCCCCTGCAAGCAGTTCAAGTTTGATGATGAAGTTGGCACTTAGATCCTTCTAGGTGTTGGGAAGAAGATTGTAAATTCAAATGGTGTTAAGTCCTCCAAGGTTAAGCACAAGGAGTAAGACTGTTGTAGCAAAGTTGAAACAAGGCTTAGTTGATGATCTAAGTCAAATCAAAACCTAGAAGTGGTCAGGTTCTTGAGTGAAGGCAGAGAGAACTCTTCTAGTAGGTTGGTGCAAGCAAACCCTAGAGCACTATACACCAAAAAGGAAAATAGGGCGGAGGGCTCCCAGAGATTCTCTTCAGTTAGATTCTAGTACTTTAAGAGGTTCACAATGAAGAGGACTTAAATTGAGCACGTGGGTCAAAGTTAGATTTCAGATTTGGGCTCATTTGGATCGGTTTAGGAGAATCTGGAAGTCCTGGACTGGAGAGTTGTCTGGAGATGGTAGTTTGGAACAGTAGGCTAAAAATAGAATTTTAGAGACAGAACTATGAGGTCCGGCATCGGGTGGGTCAAAGGGCGGCCAACAATTTTCCATTACCGGGCCCAAAAGGCCGGGGGGGCATGGTGCACTCAGCATTTGGGATGACAAACATCGGATGGAAGTCCAGAGCTTCAGGCTCGAATCGAGAGGAAGCCGTCATATCGTTTTAGTTTTTAATCGATGTGAAAGTCTGCCTCAGAGAAAGGTCTCAATGACAGCCATGTGTCTTTCCGACAAAGCACGTCGGCGTGGGGTTTAAATCTTCAGTGAGAGGTTTCGCTGATCGGGCAAAGTCATGGTGATGGAAGAACTTGGGAGATCAAAGCGCTCTCACCAAGAAGTCACGCCAAAAGGAAAAGGCTTCGGCGACCATCAGGAAGGAACGCCATCAGTGGGAGGTTTATTTCCTCAGTGAGAGGTCTCACCGACATTTGAATGTCTTACCAACTGAGCATGTCGGCAAGAAAACCCGTAGGCAAGGAGACATCTTGCCGACTGAGTGATGTTATGCTGACAGAGGGGGCCTTCGGCATAAATTCTCGGGTCAAGGAAGGGTCTTGGTGAAGATGAATGTCTCGCTAATAGCCAAGAGCAAGGCTAGACCTGGCACTAGGGCCCGCTGTTTGATTTCATTTTCAGTGGTGCGGCAGATGGAAGGGCAGAGCCTAGAGCTCGGAGGGGCGGGTGATATTTTCCCCTCGGGATGGAAGATGAGGAAAGGACTCCCGGGCGATGGAGCCCGATGGGAATGAGGGTGTTCCTTGCTCAAGTTAGATCTCACCAGCAAATGGAGGTCTGGATCCTGAAGGTCAGAAGGACATCGGGTATTCGCCAGGAGAAAGGTGGTGTCGCTGTGAGGTCTTGGCGACCTCACTATGTCTTGCCGATGAAGGATAAGGGGAGGGGGTGTCGGCGAAAGGTTATGCCGAAAGGCAAAGTCACGCCAACTGAAAAGGGAAAAGTGCATTCGCTAAGAGGAGGAGCCTCGCCAGGAAGTCTTGGCAAAATTTTTCAGGGTCTCACTGAAAGCGAAGGCATCACCAAGACCTAAGGAGCTTGTGGTGAGGTGTTGGTGATGGACGAATGTCTCCCTGACTCAAATGAAGGATGAAATCCTGTGTACAGAATCTCGGGTGCCTGGGCCCAAGGGAGTCAAAAGTTTCTTCAAAATTTTGAATTTTCCGCCAAGTCCCCGATGACAAAGGGAGGATCCAGGCCCGAGGGCCACAAATGCCCCTATGAAGAACGGTTGCGTGGAGGTGAAGCTCCGAATTGTTCATGGGGATGCTACGTTGGTTTACTCAATTTTCAAGGACATGGGTTTTGCTCGTAATGTCGTATTCCATCATCCGCATGTCCTTTGGTGGTCATTGTTCATTTTAAACCTTATAAAATCATGAAAACAATGCTCGGGAGGGTGAACAGAAGACCTACCTCGAACACTCGATGCGGGGAGGTGTGGGATCCACTCACGATCAATAAGTGAAGGCAAAGGACGATGATCAATCGGGGGCTTCGAAGATGGCAGACTCCTGTGGCAAGCTTTGATTATTCTCTGCAACACTGTCAAGTGAAAATGATAAGCTTGAGAAGGTCTTTTATACCCCTAATCACCATTAATAGCCCTATTAAATGCAGGTACGATGAGACAATGAAGTTGGTGAATTTGAAAATCAGCAACGGCGGCGGGAGACCCAGGGTCTGGTGGTTGGGAGGGCACAGGATGGCGGCCACTTGGAAAGTTTGACTCGATAAATTCACCAGCAGAAAAGAGGAGGTCAGGGCTTGAAAGGCGGGACGCCGCCAGAGGTTCGCCATGAGGAACGGCGAAACACTCTCGGAACCCCGAGAGTGGAACTTAGGGGTCCCGGGCCTAGAGGGTTTGGCAGCCATCAAGATTTCCACGAATTTTAGCAGACGGAGAATGGGGGTTCAGACCCCAAGGTCTGGGAGGATGCGAGGCGAGTGTTGTTGGGAACAGCAGGTGCAATAGGGAAACCCAGCAAGGGAAGCCCGAACGGCCGAGCCCGGCAGGGCCCGAGGCCGTTGGTAGGGTCAAACTGCCAGAGGGACTCCGCGAGGCACCAGAACGTGAAAAAATTAAAAGGGGAAGGCACGGTCAACTTATGGTGGGACTTTGAAGCAATATTGACCATCTGGGACACCTAAAAGGGGGGCACGCAAAATGAGGTGGCAACAAAAATGACCCGACAAGGCGAAAGAAAAGAGGGTCCCCGTTTCGAAACGTGGCATGTGTGCTAAGGGCACAACAAGACCTAATTTCAAATATTGCATTGAACTTAACATTTCTTGAAGTTTGTGTCCCAAGTTTAAGCTATTAGGACTCATATGCCCAAACTTGTGTATGAGTCCCACTTTAGCTTCGACCTATTTTAAATCAAATTCTTGGTAGGATTTTATTACTCTAGATCTGATGTCGGCTTGTAGTGTTGTAATTTTAGGAAATTTTGCATAAAAAAGTATAAATACAAGCTCATTTCACATAATTTGTCCTAGCAATTTTCATGAGCAAGTGTGATCTAGCAATTCAAGTATTCAAGTATTCATTCAAGATTTTACAAAAGCATTCAAGAGCAAATTGTCAAGCATTTGGAGCTATATTCAAGATTCAAGCACCATGTCAAAGTCTTCATGCATCATGTGTGTTTGTGTGCTAACATTTGTGATGGAGGTTTATGATTCAAGCAAGCACTCAAGATAAATTTTCAAGCATTCAATCAAGAGTCAAGATCTACATTCATGTTAGCCATTTCACACAAGTTTGTAGCCTTTATCTCAAGGGTTTGGTGAGTTGCAACATTGCATTTGTTCATTCATTATTCCTTAATTATTTTCTATTTCATTTCAAGGTTTAATCACCAAAACAATGTTTGACGAAGGTAAGCCCCTATTCCCTAACAAAACAACATTTTTCTCTGTTGATGTGTGTTTGCAGATTTAGGTGCATTGGAGCTTGAAGATCCTTTGAAGACAAAGTTCCAAAAGTTATCAAAATTGTCAAGAAGTTGTCATCTTCATGGAAACTCACCTATAGATCTTAAATCAAAAATTTTGATCCTAAAGATTGGACAAGATGAAAGCTATAGAAGATCACTAGAGGCTACAAAAATATTAGAAAAACCCTAGTAATGGGACTAAATCGCCACCTTGGGGGCATGAGACCCTATATAGCCCTTTTGCCATCTTTTAGTGGATTTTGATCAGTCACCAGGAGGTTATAACTTCTACCAAAAAATCCTAAACTGGGACTAAATCACTCAGTCTAGCATATCAGTCTCATTGCACTCCAGGAAGAACAACTTTCAAAGTTTTTAGATCTTATTTTGAAATCTCCTATCCTCCAAGTTTTTTTCTATTTCTCTCTATTTATCATTTTGATTACATTTTCAAGTTTCTAAGGTTTTATACATATATGTTTGCATTTGTCCTTTGAAACTTCATTTAACAGTGAACTCCCCATTTAATCACACCAAGGAAACCTCCTAGTAGTCCTTCAGTCAATTAAGTCACTTGGTTGAGGGATCTCAATTTCCTAATGAATTGGAGAGTGAAATAGGTCCTCATATTTGTCTATCTCCTAAAAGGTGGACACACCCTTTTCTTTTGGTTCATTTTGTTGAACTAAATGTGAAAATTGTAACAAAAGAAACCGATAGTTGATAAACCCGCTCCTACACTTTGAACACAACTAGAAAATTGTAACAAAAGAAACAAAAATGCTACAGAGTGTAGGCATAGACATCATACTATTACGCGAAGGTTAAATGAGTAAAATAACAAGAAAAATCAACATCCAAACTTTAGTGAAGTAATACATGATGAGTCTCGCTCTTCCTCACAACAAAAAGATCCTTTATCACAACCACAATAGGGACTAGCACCTTCTTTAGACATTATCATTCGACTTCCTTTTGTGATTAACTTAGACAATGGTAATGGGATTGGTAAGATTGATGAAGAAGTGCATGATGAATTGAATAGATTATTTTCCTCTTCTATGAACTTAAATGACACTTCTCCTAAGAAGAGTGTTGAACTTGGTGATACTCCTAGTACTACACTCACTGTTGTCCCTTTCGCTAGTTGTCCACCTTCTGTATATGATGAACAAGATTGGGATGTAGACAACTTGCTATAGTTTGAGTCATATCTGCCTTACTAGTCATGTCTTTGTCTCTTTTTCATGTTATGTGTGTGATTGGATGTGTGTAATGTGATCTCTTGTACCATCCTATTTGATGTATCTCTCTCTTTCCTTGTGAAATTCCTCTATTTGTATCTACATTCTTCTATGTCATAAATACTTTATGTTTTCCTTGTCTTGTATTTTCCTTTAGGGGATGATGCAAGGCATCGAGACATTTAGGTCTCTTCCATGTTGACCCAAAATATTATCCTTTATCTTTTATTTGTCTTTTTTTTTCCTTTTGGGGTGTTCCCACAATATTGGTTTACAATTTTTGGGCAAACTAGACATTGAACTAATCTTTTTTAACTAAATCTTCACTTTCAGGCACCTATAGCTGCTAAACCATCAGGAATTTGAAGATGATGCAAACCAGTGATTTGTGAAATTTTGTGTATAGATTCTAAATATATATTTTTTGGAGTAAATTAATCAAATCATCATTAATTTACTCTAGTTCTTAATGCAAACTTAGGAAAAGGTCATCAAGTTCTGATCTTGAGTTTTATTACATTAATCATGCATTTCAATTAGTTAAGTGACTTAACTGGTTCATGCATTCTGTTATCTCACTCCTCTCTTAGTCAAAACTCCGCCATTCAAGGATTTGATGTTGAGTTCATTTTAGTCTACATAAGGATATTCAATCCTTCACTGTATTCATTCAATAATCAATAATCATTATTGTTTCACATATTTTTTTGTGTGCTTTATCATTTGTCTTCCTAGATCTAGCATAATTGTACATGGTATCATAGCTTAGGGGGAGATAAGAAAAGCCATAGTTGAAATGAATTTTCTATATTTTGTTTGTTTTCCATCTCAATTTGTATTGACCAATTGAGATTCCCACACATTATGCAAGGCATTTGAATTATGTGTTTGACGTCTAATCAGCTATTTGTAAGTCACCAATCATGCATTTCAGGAGTATCATCATTTCAAGGTAGGAATCTTGGGCCTAATATTAACTACAGGTGAATCGAGAGAATCCTCATGTATTTGTTGGCCTACACCTTTCTTGTTCAAGTCATTGACCTTCAAAATTCAGGCACACATGCATCTACACATATCTCAATAGTTCATTACATTGTTGATTGTTGGCATGTCGCACTTCATAGCTAGAGGTGACCATTGCAGTCAATAAGCCATTCAAGGCTAGCCAACAGACAAGAAGGAGGTAATGTATCAAGGAGGGTGTGATTTTATTGCTTGAGACATGATTAAATGCAGAGGTAGTGGTTTGTGAGAGGCCTGATTTATTTGTTAGATTGGTTGCCCCTTCATTTGGAAGATGCATACTTCCTTATTGGAAGAAAGGCATAAATCTATTGAAGGTAGCAATACATAGGCCACAATTTGAGGTTTGTGCAGGATGTGAGAAGGTTGAGACCCCCACGTGTGCCCAATTTCACTTTGTGCAAGGCGTGAGACATCCTTAGTCAAAGTGAAGGGTGTGAGAAATCCTTAGTCCCTCCGTGCAACAATTTATTTCTCAAACCTCCATTAACTTTAATTTGTGCTACGATTTGAGTTTGCATGTGGTTCTCCATTGGTGCCTTTGATCCGCCAATTCATTGACTAGTTTGCAAAGCATTTGGAGACTGATTGACATGATCGATTTGTCTTTTGCAAGCAAGTTCTTCTTTTTAGGCAGATTTTTGGGAAGTTTTTCTCCAAAATGGAGGCAGATGTAAACCTTTGTATCTAGATGCATGCTTGTTTCTTTGTATCTAGTATAGGTTTCTTTCATTTTGCTTCTAAATAAACAAACTTAGAATATTAAAAGCTGCTAATTAACTATAGGGCTCCGCACTGCTCCTCCAATCAGTAACAAAAAGTGTTCTTCTATTCTAAATTCTTGTCTACATGAGATTCTAGAGTCACATCCTTGAGTGCTTCCATGGTTTCTTTCTAGTAGGGTTCTTGACTACATGAGCCTCTAGAGTCACATCCTCGTGTGCTTCCATAGTTTCTTTCTAGCGGGATAATATTGAGCATTGGATAAACAATAGCATCATCCCTAACGAAGGGTATCTTTGTAGTTCTTCAGTAGTTGTAGCTTTCTTCTTTAATTTGAATAATTTTTTGATAGCCACATCATCGTTGTTGGCCCACCATCTTTGTCATCTTTGTATCTTGCTCTATATCAACCTTCACAAGATCTTGGATTGACATCATTTCTTTCTAACATGTGAACATGTGAGTAGTTTTTATAGGCACCCATCATCCTTCTTTTCCTTCATCAATTTTTTCTTTTCCCCAGTTTTCATTCAGGGGGGTGTTGGAGTAAATTAATCAAATCATCATTAATTTACTCTAGTGCTTAATGCAAACTTAAGAAAAGGTCATCAAGTTCTAATCTTGAGTGTTATTGCATTAATCATGCATTTCAATCAGTTAAGTGATTTAATTGGTTCATGCATTTTGTTATCTCACTCATCTCTCAGTTAGAACTCCACCATTCAAGGATTTGATGTTGAGTTCATTTTAGTCTACATAAGGATATTCAATCATTCACTGTATTCATTCAATAATCAATAATCATTATTGTTTCACATATTTCTTTGTGTGCTTTACCATTTTTCTTCCTAGATCTAGCAAAATTCTACAATTTTTTTTAATTAGATTGCATTTCTTTTTCCATCTCCTTCAAAAACTAGCTTTTATCAGTAAACGCCATTTTTAAAGAGTGATGCTCATTGTAAACAATATAACTTTATTTTTATGAAGGATAAAATTCTTATTTTTTTTAATTTAGCTTTATAACTACAATGTCTAGCCCATTCATTTGGTTTCATAGTGTTTTATTGAATATTTTTTTCTTAATCAAGTTTTAAAGTCAAACCAATTACAATTTAGACATAAGCAGACAATGTAAACAACATAATTTTTTTTATGTATCAAAATTCTTTTTTTCACTAGATCAAGGACATCAATACTTAGCCCAAGCATATTTTTCAAAATATTTTTTGATAATCTACTATTTTTCCACATTTGTAGAACATAGAGCTTGATTTTCAATGAAAAACCTATGTTTAATTAAACTTAAAAATACATAATAAAACCAAAATATATTAAAATTATATTAAGTCAATTATTTTTTTCATCCATTTTCATCCTCAAATCGAGCTTCGAAAAGGAAATTTTTTATAGAAATTTGGTACAAGAGGGGGACAAGGGTAACAAAGAAGGGTTCAAGTGAACCCCCTTCAAGAAAACACCCCTTGATCCATTCAAATGAAGAGGGGTTCGCTCAATCCCCCCTTGTTTTTCAAATTTTCCTTTATTTTCCATTAAAAATGGCACCAAAATGGATGACATCATCAAAAGGAGTTCACTCCAAGGGGTGGTTTGAGTGAACCCCTTTTTGGGTTCATTCGAATACCTCGCTTCGAGCAAACCCCTAAAAACTTGAAATTTTCTTCATGGGAGTGTTTTGGAAATTTTCCTTTCTCAATAAAATTGTAAACTAGTTTCATGGGATCACCCTTTGTGAATGACGCAAGGCATCAAGACATTTAAGTCTCTTCCATGTTGACCCAAAATTCTTATCCTTTCTCTTTTCTTTGTCTTATGTTTTCCTTTTGGGGATGAAGCAAGGTGTCGAGACATTTAGGTCTCTTCCATGTTGACCCAAAAGCTCTTCTTTGTTTTCACTCTCTTTGTGTCATTCTTCCTATTCCATGAGTATTTAGAGAATGATGACGTTTTTGAGCTCTCTAACAACAATGTAGCAAAGACATACTGACCCCAAATTGATGGATCCCTTATGTGAGTTTGGGATTTCATTATGGGGGCAACCCCTTTTCATGGCCTAGCTTCATTTGGAAACATATGTATGGCATAGGGCTTTCCAAATAAGCTCTCATGTCCTATTTATTGTTAGCATTATCATTTGCTACTTTAAATTAATTGCTCACAACATGGTGTTTAACAATTTCTTTAAAGTGGGGGTATACATTGGCATTATTCTTTCACATTTCAATTAAAACTCATGTTTCATTGTGTGGTCTTCTTACTTCATGTGATACATCTTTCTCTTTGTGGTGACATTGGGTGTGATGTCCTTCAAGAGGGCGATCTCTCTTAGCTTATTATATTCCTCTTAGTGGATTGATGTGACATACTCCATTCCCTAAGCTGTGAATCTTCTATTCTTTGATTGGTCCTCTCTTTGAGACATTAGGCATGATGTTCCTTAAGTTGAGACACACTATTATATGTCAGCCTTCCATAACACACTTTGCTTTCCTATGGAGCCATCCTGTTTGTTCATGGGTGTTAATATACAAAGTTTTGCTTGCCTCATGAATCATGTTGTTCATGTTTTGTGGCACCTTATCAAAGTTATCAGGAGGTATAGCATTGGTATGGTTTGTATGGGAAGTTAAAATTAGGCATGACTTTCCAATAACCACTTGCTTATGTGTATGAGAACATATCGACCATGTGCACATTTAAGTGTCTTTGGTGGCTTACCTAGTGGATAGCCTGAGGTTCCACTAGCCCTTATGAGTGTGTGTTTTACTTGTAAACATTTTTGGACAATCAATTGAGACCTAGTCCACATTGTTTTGGATAGATTTTTGAGGCTTGATCCACCTTCCTTTTTCCTTTTTCTTTCTTCTTTATGCCTATCATAGTGTATGCTTGTATCTTGTTCTTGCTTCATAATTTATTCATATGTGTTTTATTTTGTGCCTATGTTGGTCTACCATAGGATCTTGATCCTAGGGGCTTGTGCAACCCTCTAGATCGTTGTCATCCTATCTCACTAGCATTGTTACTCTTGGACCCCTCTTGATGCAAATTTGTCTACTTTAGTGTGATTTTTAAGCAAGTTCCTCCTCTCACTAAAGTGGGGGCTAAATGTAGTGTAACAAAATGTATCCCTTTACATTTTCACACTTGTTTGGGTCTTCCCTATTCAAAAAATGGCTTCTTTATACTTTAATCAGTCCTATTTTACATCCACAAGCCTAATTAAAAGTATTTTTCCATAGATAATATTGACATTTAACAAATGATAAATTATAATTCATCTTTTTGGGTTATGTTTTCCAGATCTAGTGAATTGGGACTCATACACCACCTTGGGCATATGGGTCCCACGTAGGTCTCGGTACCTAATTTCAAATATTACATTGAACTTAACATTTCTTGAAGTTTGTGTGCCAAGTTTAAGCTATTGCGACTCATACATCCCAACTGGTGTATGAGTCCTAATTTGTATTAGACCTATTTTAAATCAAATTCTTGGCAAGATTTTCTTACCCTAGATTTGATGTCAGCTTTTAGTGTTGTAATTTCGAGAAATTTGACATAAACAAGTATAAATATAAGCTTATTTCACATAATTTCTCCTATCAAATTTCATGAGAAAGTGTGATCTAGCAATTCAAATATTCAAGTATTCATTCAAGAGTTTACAAGATCATTCAAGAGCAAGTCATCAAACATTTGGAGCTATATTCAAGATTCAATCATCATGTCAAATTCTTCATGCATCATGTCTATTTGTGAGCTAACACTTGTGATGTAGGTTTCATGATTCAAGCAAGCATTCAAGATAAAGTTTTAAGCATTAAATCAAGAGTGAAGATCCACATTCATGTTATCCATTTCAACCAAGTTTACAACCTTTATTTCATTATTTTGGTGAGTTGTAACATTACATTTGTTCATCTGTCATTCCTTCATACTTTTCTATTTCATTTCAAGGTTTAATTACCAAAAAAGGGTTTGACCAAGGCAAACCCCTATTCCCTAAAAAAGAAAAAACTCTCTTGATGTGTGTTTGTAGATTTAGGTGGATTGGAGCTTCAATATCCTTTGAAGACAAAGTTGAAAAAGTCAAAATTGTCAAGAAGTTGTCATCTTCACAAAAAATTGCCTACAAATCAGAAATTAGACTTTTCAAACCTGAAGATCAGAAAAAATGATTGCTAGAGAAGATCACTAGAGGCTATAGAAATATCAGACAAACCCTAGTAACGAGACCAAATCACCACCTTGGGCATATGATTCATGTATAACCCTTTTGGAATCTTTTAGTGGATTCTGATTAATCACCAGGAGAATACAAATTCTGCCCAAAAACCCTAAATTGGGAGTAAATCGCCTAGTCTGGTGTATCAGTCCCAATAAATTTCAAGAACAACAATTTTTAGAGTGCTTTCAGATCTTGTTTTGAAATCTCCTATCCTCCAGGTACTTTTGTGTTTCTCTTTATTTACTAGTCTAATTACATGCTTTCAAGTTTCTAGGGTTTTGGCCATACATGTTTGCATTTCTCCTTTGAAACTTAATTTAATGGTGACCCCTCATTTAATCACACCAAGGAAACCTCCTAGAAGTACTTCCCTCAATTGAGTCACTTGGTTGAGGGATCTTTATTTCCCAATAAATTGAAGAATGAAATAGGCCCCCAAAGTTGTCCATCTCCTAAAAGGTGGTAACACGAATTTCCTTTGGTTCAGTAAGAGACCTAGAATTAAGACATATAAATGTTAGATATTTAAATATCAATGAATTTATTGTTTGGATAAATTATATGAAATACTACTTTGTGTATGAGGAAATTAAGATCTAAAGAGGGTGATATTTTTCAAAAGTAACTTGAAAGGACATGATTCTATTTGACAAAAGGAAGTTTAGTTAGATAAAAATAAGAGAGGAAAAGCAAGAATCAAAAGATGGGATAGAATTGTGACAAGGTTGAAGAATCAATTCTTGTGTATTTATTATGAGCTAGAATTACTAAAATGATTGTAAAATCAGCAAAAAAGAAAAAATAATGAAGCATCGCACCAAATAATTTCATAATATGATCATAAAGAGAGGGAATAGTGAAGATTCAAGGATAAAGTTGATTGATACAATAATAGAATTAGAACATATTTTCTAGAAGAACTAAGTTTAGTGATAATTACAATAGTTAAAGAGGAAAATCACTTTGTGATTAAAGTTGAGGAGAAAATGAACAAGATATTTGAAAAAAGGGGAAAAAGGTAGAGGAGGAGAATTCTAGAGAAATAGACCATAATTTGGAAAATGAAGGATATATGTGGAGAACAAAAAGGATGAAATTCCATACCATAATGAAAAAAGGTAAACATTTTGTAGGGGGAAACGAAAATATTTTTTACAACAAACATAATAAGAAACAATACCTACTATAATGAGAGATATCAAAGGAGTGATAGAAGATGTGATAAGAAAAAAATTAGAGGAAATTATTTCAAATGTGGAGAAGAAGGAAATTTATTATTCAATTTTTACAAAGGGAAGCATATGCAAAGGAAGAACCTATTAGATCACCAAGATTTTCAAAGAAAAATCTATGAAGGGAAAATCATTGGTCATGAGGAGATATTTTATATAGATAGAAATAATTGAAGACCTAATGCATTTAGAAAAAGTATATTCAATATGGTATGTAAATTAGGAGGTAAGTGATGCAAAGTTATCTATGATAGTATTAATTATGTTAATTTGGCTTAAGAGGAGATGATAAGGAATTTGAAGTTCAAAATATTGGAACATACAACAATACAAAATATTTCCTTGATTCAATATGAACATACAATACTTGTAAGTAAGCAGTTTTTAGTGAAATACCTTATAGGATCATATAATGATAAAGTATTATGTGATATCATGTCAATAGATGTATGTCATATTTTTTTGGAAATGCCATGGTAATATGACAAGAAGGAAATTCATGATGGGAGAAAAATACCAACAATATGACCTCAAATGGAAAATAAGAATGTATTGATACCTTTTGAAGAAAAACATAATAGTGAATTTTTTTATAACAAAAAAATCTATTTAATGGACGAGAGGAATTTTTTAGATGAAATGTGGCATTAAAATATGTTTCTTTATTGATTCCAAGGAAGTGAAACACCCAAATATAGCAAACACCATTGCAAAGAGAAGCATCTAATTTTTTTGATACAATACCAATACATTATATTAGAGAACATGATGGAGGGACTTTGACCAATCTAGAGCATTAGTTATCATATAGACCTAATACCTAGATCCAATCTTCCAAACAAAGTGATGCATATAGTGACACTAGTAGAAAATGTGGAACTAAACTCATAGGTGCAAGAGTTGTTGAGGAAAGGATTTATTAGAGAAAGTGTAAGCTCATGAGTGGTAATGGTAGCATTAGTACTAAGGGTATTTGCAGGATCACCATGGAAAAAGTAGGCCCTTAAGTGGCAAAAAAATTAGAATAATTAGAGTTAGGCAACTTGACATAAAAATTTGAATAAGTTATTTATATTATTTAAAAAATATGTCAGAATAGAATTTGTAGCAAATTGAATGTAGTTTTTAAACTACTAGGTTTATTTTAAAAGAAAAATAAATCTATTTGGTGAAAATATAAAATTTCAATGCAATAGTACTTAAATATCAGGGAAAAAAATAAGAATTAGGTGTATGTCGACCACCTAACTACAATAAAATGATAATATATTTTTATAATATTTTAGATATAAGTAGAGGACTCATGTCTCGATGTGATGCATATTTTTTGTAATTTTTTTCACAAGTAAATAATTAATTATGAATTTTTTATTACAACTTTTAAAAAATATAAAAACTCTTATGTTTGACCACCTTAACTTGGTCAAAACTTCATGAATTTTTTTTTTTTAAAATTTATATATGTGAAGCATAGAATGTGACACATGTTTCAGATTTAAAAAATGTGATACCATTTGAAAGCTATAGATGTTTTTCAATTATCAATGGACTTTAGTCATAATTTGAATAGAAAATGAATAATAACTATTTATTAAATTCAAAGTAAAGCATTATTTATATTGGTGGAAAGATGAGAATCTCCTTTAAAAACCCTTTTCATTTCATCAATTTTGGGTAAAAAAAAGTCATTAGCCACATACCCTACACATACCCATCATATTCCCACTTTTTAGCCCATCATGATCTTGCACATACCCCTAAATCAATATGGAGAATGGAAAATGGGTATGAACTCAAGATCTATCAAAAATATCACTATCAAGTTTAAATTTCCATTACCAAGGATAAATGATATTATGCACTATTTGAGTGGCGTAAAGTATTTCACAAAGATTGACCTAAAGAGTGGATATGACTAGATAAGGATTAGAGAGGAAGATTAACAAAATATTTCACTCAAGATAAATAAAGGCCTATATGAGTGGTTTGTCATGGATTTTTGGTTAACCAATGCACCAAACATATTCGTGTAGCTAATGAAAGAGGTATGGATAGAATTCTTGCATAAGGAGTCTTGTATGAATTGTTGCATGTTATCTTCATCTTGGCCTAAGATATCCACCTCACAGTGACATTCGTTAGGAGATGAAGATTCATGACTGTTATCAATTTCATTAGGATCATCTCCAAATGTACAATTGGAAACATAAACCAAGGATCTTAAGGTCATCAATATGTTACCAAAAAGCATATCCATAATGAGGTTTGATGCAAATTTTCAAATTTGATATATGAGGATTTATGGATGCAATAATTTGAAAATGATGTCTTTTGAATGAAAATTTTAATTTTGAATAATGCACTTGTTTTGACCAATTGGTCTAAATGCAAACATCTACAAAAAACTATAATTTCAGAAATTGAAATTGAGATCTAGAAATAATAAGATATAAAGCAGACAAAGATAGACTGATTCTCAAAAAAATGGAAATTGACCTATACAAGGACAAATTCACCCTAGGAAAAAAGGGTATTTGCACAAGGGTTTGAAAAATTAAATTCTAAGTTTCTGATTTAATGTTTAAGGTCTCTATTCTAGCTTGAAAACATATACTTTTAGTTATACATTTCCAAAATTTTATGTTTAGATTTAAATATAATTTGATGGAAAATAACAAGAAAGCTGACAACCTTTTAGATGCAATTTTGTTTTAATTTTTTTATTTAAATTATTGAAAAGCACTAATATGCAAAGTACTATATAAAATGAATGTAATATGTATACAATATTTTTAGATTTTTGAGATTTTAAAGGATGCAAAATGTAATTTTAAAACACTATATGAAATTTAAACTAATGCAATTTTGAAACCCTAAATTAGATGCAATGAAAACTTATGCAAATCCTAGATCTAGGGTTTGAAGGACTTCCGATTTCAGAAAGCTTATAGTGTAAGAATGTCAGGTTCACCAAAATGAAACATAGGAAAAAGTGTGTGGTGTGTATTTTCTGAAATGAACTCCTATGCTTATATGTGATAGAATGATCTAACATACTTATACATTTCCTAATTTCACTAGAAAAAGAGATCTCCCAAGGATAGGATTGACTTTCAACATTGAGTTGAGTCAACTCTATTAGGAAGGTTTATTGTTTTCGTATGGAAAAAATGATTGATTGGTTGTTTTGGGAGGTAAATTTAAATGCATTAACAAACTCAATCACATGACCTAACACTTGAATGTAGATTATTATTGTAATACCCCTCATGTTGTTGATACTCTTATGTGTGGCTTTTGTACTTGGTTTGTGTGGGTGATTAGTTCACCGTTTTGGTTGTGTGTGGATTCATAGTTTTGTTGGTTTGTTGCACTTGATATTATGTATGATGCTAGATGATAACTTTCATGGTGATTATGTTATATGGTTATGTTATGGTTTTCTTTAATAATATATGTGGTGATGTTGTGATTGTATGCTGCTATGGTTTCTGATGTGTTTTCTAGTGTATCTTGGTGAAAGGATGGAGTGGCATCACTTGCTTGCAAGTGCCCTTCTACCCCACAATTATCTTTCATGGTGTGTCTGCAATGGAGATTTACATGCTACTTGATGTTTGTTTCTATACAAGATGCAGGTACTAGACACTGACTCCACCTGCTTGACAGGTTTGAGCATGTCCCATAAACCCAACGGGTTTGATGTTGAAAAGGGAGTGGTTAAGAAAGTGTCCCTATCCCAAGTTCGTCACCTTGTTGTGAGTCCAATGGTGTCTTTGTCTCAAACTCATCTTTGTTTAAGTTTGGGCTAGTGTTCATTATTTATTTGTCAATAGTTGTTATTTTTTTTTATCTTTATTTTATGTGTGATTAATTAATGCTATTTAGTTGATATAATTATTGGTAGGTAATTGTAGTCAAAGTTAATTAATTAAATCTCTTGATTAAGTGGATAGTTTAAATAAAATATTAGATACTAGATGTAAATTATAATTTTAAATTTTCTTAAGGTAGCGGTATTGATTTTTGAAATTTTACGTTAATCAAAAAGCTTATAATGCTTTATTATTATTAAACAGAAAATAATTTAAAAAAAAATAGTTATATTTTAATGAGAATGTATTTATGGGAGTGAGTGGGAATTTAATAAAATTCTTGTTTTAAAATATTCTCGGAGAGAATATTGGCATGTTGTGAATGACAGGAAGCTTCTTCATGGAAAGAATTGGGGATGTAGAATAGTGTGTGGGGTTTTGGGGGTTTTCTGGTTTTCTTTTTAAAAAAGTAGGTTTACAACATATATTTGGGCTCATATTTTTCTTTTGGCTAGAGGTGAAGTTTTTTGGAAGGATTTAGAAGTTGAAATTCTAGAGGCGAAGCTTTGCTCCAACCCTCATTACTTAAGGCTTCAGGAAAACAGGTTCCTTTACTATTTATTTAATTGTTTTCTTGTTTTGAAAAGATTGCCTAAAATTGTCTGTGTAAGAGGAAATTGTCGCGAATTAGTTGTAACCGTCTGTAGCAAAGTTTGTTAAAAGTTCCTCTATAGAAAAACTTTGTTCTCAGTTGTTGAAGTTTTGTCATTGTTATTTTGTACATCTATAGAAAAAATTATTAAAAGTTCCTCTGTAGAAAAATTGTGTTTTCAGCTATTGAATTTTTGTCATGCTTATATTGTTGCCTTTGTAAAATTTTACAATAAATCAGAGAACCTCATGAAACAATAGGAAAGTTACAAAAGAAAACAATTGAAAATCTCTATAGGTTGCAAATGGATTTCTCTATGAAAACCCCTGTGGAAATTTTCTTTCTTCTGTGTAAATAATTTATTTTGCTACTGTTGAACTTTGCAGATATGCCCAAATAAAGTAATTGAAATAAGTGTTACACACACACACACACACACATATATATATATATATTAAGTTTATGTTTGTGAATTTTTTTGAAGAAATTGTTTTTTTTTTAAGACCTGCAATATTAATTTTTGTACGGAATGAATTTAAAAAAAAATTAAATAAAAATTAATAATAAAAAAAATATACATATATTAATGGGGGGAGGGCCAGCTGTTTCCGTACCTCCCACTCCCATGGAGGGCACAACCACCATGGCTTTGCACAACAGCCATAGGCTGTTGGGCACAATCTTGGTGGTGTTGCAGCCTCCCCACAGGGAGGATGCAATCCTCCAGGCTACGATTTGTTTGTTTAAAAAAAAAGATTTTATTTAGATTTGTATTTTGTTTAATTAATATTTAAATATTTATATATATTAAATTTAATTCAAATTAAATTTGTTATTTTAAATTTATATATATATATATTTGTGTGTGTGTGTGTATGTATATATGTATATGCATATATATATATTTAATTATGTGGATTATATTTATTATGTTAGTTTAAATTGTGATAATAAATGAAATATATATATATATATATATATATATATGTATATATATATATGTATATATATATACATATATATATGTATATATGTACATATATAAATATATATATATATATGTACACTAGGTCAAAATTATGAAAAAATATTACATAGGTTATTTATTATGACTTCATGTTGTTACTAGATTAGTTGAAAGAAAATATGTTATCAAATCCAATCGAGTGTTTTTATTTAACGAAATATTTGAGTTAACTGATAGTTTGACTTCCATGGTGGATTTCGTGCAATGAGTTATCTTAAAATGTGATTGTTAAGTATAGTGAATTTACGTTCCTAAACAATATCTTGATGTTCAATAAATATTTAGTTATTTTATTTTCTTTGAGTTCTTTGTCGATTTTCTTGAGTTTGGTTATAAGCATGTGGGGACCCTTAAGTTAGTCGACCTTTCTATAGGAAATAAGGTTATTGTTAAAACTTCCAGAGGCATGGGAAATTGGTGGTTTATTATGTGACTTTTTAAATTGATACTTGTCTCCATTTTGATTATAGTTGTGATCTTGAGTTTACATTGGGTTGTACTTTTTTTGTTATGGGAGTTGATTCATATGATTTTTGGCAAGATGGCTTTGCCTCGTGATTGTTCTATTTTGTGTTTCTAAGAGTACTTGTGGGTAGAACCCCTTGGAATTTGATGTTATGTTTTGCATTCTAGGGAGAGTGGCTCTACGTGGGCATCGATGCACAAAGGGGTTGTTAGGATAACCCACGTTAGAGTTTGAGTAATAAGTGATAATCTAATAAATTAATTAGGGGGTGGGTAGTTAAACATTAATAAGATAATTATGCATGCCTCATCTGCTTTTTAGGGCTTTCATAGACTAAAGGTAGGCCGAGAAGGCTATGGTTGGCATAATCATGGCCTTATCTTCACGAGAGGTTAATGATTCTACATGAGTCACCCTATGTAGAAGCACCTTGAGATAGGCAGTCAGGATAACCATAGATGGCGGTGACACCTTGTGATAGGTTTTCTGGATAATCCTTGTAAAGCCATGCGATGACACTATCCTCTAGCATTCCCTTTGAGTTGTTTTATTGAAATCCTCTAGAAGTGGTCTATTGATATGTTTTGGTGATTTATTGTTGTTATGTTTAGGAAGTGGTCTTTGGTGTTATGGTTTCCTTTATGTGTGATTTATCTTTCCATGATTGGAATTTAGTCTTGTGAATTTGTTTAGATGTTCTTGGTTGGGGACCCCTTTTCTTATCTACTCCTAGCATGGGGGTGGTCAGGTGGAATGTGCTATGTACCCCGTTGGGTTCCCTATCTCGTTGATGTACCTTTTAGTGTAGAGTTTTGTAGAGACAGCTTGATCCATAGTTTATATGTATCTAGATGTAATCTTGTACTTCTATTATACTTTGTGTATTGATATGTTACTCTCCCATGTATTGGGTAAATTTATAATGTAATCTTGAGTAATTGCTCAATGAGATATACTTATAGATTGATGTAATGTATAATCACATTATGTAATTCATGCTTTGACCATAATTGTTAATATCATTAAGATTGTGTTATATTAGGATAAATATGTTCTTTATATTTCCAAGTAAAATTTGCTATGAATACATGTATGGGTTCTATATGGTTCATTCTTGTCTTATTGCTTGTCTTTAATAAATGTTTAAATGATGACATGTGAATGGATGGGTTATGTTAGTAGAATTGGTAAATTAATTTTATCAATTTTGTTTTTGGATAGATTACGTAACATCACCTCATGTACCCCAAGGGACTTAGGTTTTTAACTTGTAATCATTAGCTATGTTTGTTGCATTAGTAAACTTAGTGCTTATTCTTAATGTTTTCAAAAAATAAAATTGTAGCATATTTAGTTGTTCTTGGGGGTTTACACGATGGGGCGTTACAACTTGGTATCAGAACTAGGTTTGCAAACACTAGGTACTCTGGGTAGTTTGAGTCCGTTAGGCAACCTTATGTTAACTCTTGATCTCACATAACCCCAATTGTTGTGCAGGATCATGCCTCGGGGTAAAGGTCATGGCCAAGGAAGAGGCCGAGCTGGTGGCCATGTGGCCAACCGCCAAATTCCATCACCTCTGAGCTCCCATGGTTCTGAGCATGAGGAAATATAGAGTTCCCTAAGCAATCTGATAGGTGGTGGTTAGAACCTAGAACAACATGGTTTAGATGGTCAGTTGCATCATTTACTTGAGGAGATACTGGGTTGTTTAGGCCCTACGCAAGTGGAAGAATAGAGGTTGGATAGGGAAAGGGAGAGATCTCCTAGATGTGGGGAAATAACAGCTGAACATGATGCAGTAGTGGTGGGTCACATGAGAGACCTGTTGAGAGCATGACCTCCCACATTTGATGGTTTTGGTGGGGGTCTTGAGGTAGAGACCTGGCTGATCAATTTAGATAGATGCTTTTCTATGCATCCCTATGGCAGTAATACTAGGGCTAGGTGTGCCATCATGCACCTCAGAGGCTTCGCATCCACCTGGTGGCGGCTTGACATTAGCATGGTGACTTGGGAATTATTTATGGAGAGATTCAGGGCATGTTTTCTTTCTGATCATTGGAGGCAGCATAGGGAAGATGAATTTCATGAGTTAAGACAGATGGCAATGTCTGTGGAACAATATGAACATCATTTTTATGAGCTCAAATAGTATGCAGGGATCGAAAATGATGAGGCAATGCTTGTGTAGCATTTTTTTAGGGGCTTGAATGCCCAAATCAATTGCAAAGTTAGGGTCTTCGAGCTGAAGACAATGGAGGTAGCTATTGAGAAGGCTCGCCTTGTGGAAGAAAATCTGGCTATGGCATTGGGAGGTCACACAGGATTTCAGCTTGGCAGTGCTCCAGTATCTAGATTTGGTTCTAGAGGTGGACAACCTTAAGTTGCAGGGTCTTCCAAGAATTTTTGGGCACCCTCAAAGGGTGGTCCACAAAAGCAGCAACAACAATCACAACCCAAATAGAAAAAATCATAGTCTCAACAGGGAGAGATCTCAGAACAAGAAGAACCAAAGATGGCAATGAATTAGATAGGATCGTTTGAGCAACCTGCTCAGAGCACATAGTCGACATCTTCTTGAGGCAGTTTCTAGTAGTTGAGTGCATCATCTAGTGTTAGAGGTTTTGGATGAGGCACAATTTTTTTCTCTTATGTGAAATAGGGACATATTTCCAAACAATGCCCACAAAGGAGCACTACAAGGTTTAGCCAGAGACCGGCTGCATCTGAGCCAATGGTGGGTGATACAAGTAGAGCACATTGGGTATTTACGGCAGTGGACAATCACCAAGTTGAACATCAGGGAACTATAGTGGAGACATCAGGTGTGTTGTATGGTACTAATATTTCTATTCTCTTTGATTTTGAAGCATCTGATTCATTCATTTCTCCTTTAGTAGTGGAACGTTGTAGACTAGTGGTAGCAAGGAAAGGCATTGAGTGGTAGGTCGAATTGGCCTCTGGGGAAAAGGTAGTGGTTGAGTCACTAGTTCAGGGTTGTAATCTGCAAATTGGGTCACTCATGACTACGCTGAATCTTTGAATCCTACCTCTTGGTTCATATGATGTGGTTCTAGATATGGATTGGTTGAGTGCCCACCATGCCATAATTGATTTCCAGCATAAGTTTTTGCGTTGTGTTGATGATGCGGGTAATGAGGTTGAGATCATTGGCATTCAGAGACCTATCTCACTACATTTGATCTCAACTATGCAATTAAACAGGTGTTATAGATAGGTTTGTCAGGTATTTACAGTGTCTTTTAATGATTTGGACTTGAAAGAGAGTCAAGGGATCTCATTAGATCATTACCCCCTTCTTAAGGAATATTCTGATGTTTTTCCTAGTGAAATCCCTGGGATGCCACCAAAGCGTGACATCGACTTTATAATCGATCTTGATCCTAGAGCTGAGCCTATATCTCGTGCTCCATACCGGATGACAACATAGGAATTGCAGGAGCTCCGTTTGCAACTAGAGGAGCTTTTAGAGAAAGGATTAATCCATCCTAGTGTTTCCCCTTAGAGAGAACCAATTATATTTGTGAAAAAGGACGGTTCACTCTGATTATGTATTGGTTATAGGTAGCTCAAAAAAGTGATGATCAAGAATCGGTATCCTTTGCCAAGAACTGATGACTTGTTTGATTAGATAAAAGGAGTTCAGGTTTTCACTAAGATTAATCTTAAGTTTGGCTATCATCAGTAATGAATAACTGAAGCTGATTTTCATAAAACTGCATTCCGCACTCATTATGGGCATTATGAATTCACTGTTATGTCATTCGGGTTAACAAATGCACCATTAGTTTTTATGAGCCTAATGAATGGAGTCTTCTGAACCTACTTGGATAGGTTTGTACTTGTGTTTCTCGATGACATCCTGGTGTACTCTAAATCCATGGAGGAGCACAAGGAACATTTGAGGTAGGTATTACAATGTTTGAGGGACAACTGACTATTTTCCAATTTGGCTAAGTGTGAGTTCTACAAAACAGAAGTGAAATAATTGGGGCACGTCATCTCAGGTGTAGGTATCGTAGTGGATCCATCAAAGATCTAGGCTATTGTTGATTGGCTAACACCCAAGAATGTTCTAGAGATTCACACTTTTATGGGGTTAGCGAGCTATTATCGACGGTTTGTACAGGGTTTTTCTAGGATTGCATATCCCATTACTTCCCTTCAGAGGAAAGGGAAGAAGTTCATTTGGTCTAAAAAGTTCCAGACAGTATTTGAGACCCTTAAGGATAGGTTGACTAGTGCACTAATATTGGTGATTCCTGATCCTACCGGGGATTTCATGGTGTGCACCAATGCTTCCTTGGAGGGCTTAGGAGCCATCTTGATGCAAGACGAACATGTAATTGCATATGAATCCCGTAAGCTCAAGGATCATGAGCTAAATTATCCCACTCATGACTTGGAAATAGTCGCAGTGGTTCATTCCCTTGTGAGATGGAGACACTTCTTATTGGGTCATAGGTTTGAGCTTCACAACGATCATCGCAGTTTGCAATACATTTTTACTCAGCCGAACCTAAATTCCAAGTAGAGGAGATGGATGGAATTCCTCTGTGAATATGACTTTGAGGTCAAGTATGTTCAAGGCAAGGAAAATGTAGTGGTGGATGCTCTGAGTTGGCAGAGACATGAGATTTCTATAGTAGCTCTTGAGGTGGGTTTGGGAGTCAAGTCCTCGCAGCGCTTCCACCAGATAGCTGGTATCAGGAAGTGAAGGACCATAAATTGAATCAGGTAGAGCTTTAGAAGGAAAATTTGTAGGGTACTCACTAGAGTTAGATGGTCTTCTGAGGTATATGGGTAACATGTACATGCCTTCTGTTGAGGGTCTTTAGACTCTAATTATGACTGAGGCACATTGAGCTCCCTACTTTGCTCACCCAGGAGTTAAGAAAATGTATGCATATCTTTGTGCATTGTACTTTTGGGCTGGCATGAAGAGGGATATTGATGATTTGGTGGCTAGATGTTTGGAAAGTCAAAGGGTCAAGGCAGAACACCAACATCCCGTAGGCCTTTTACAACCTCATCTCATTCCAGAATGGAAGTGGAACATAATTTTTGTAGACTTTATTGTGGGACTTCTCGATGTCATGATGCTATCATGGTCATAGTTGATAGATTAACCAAGGTGAAAAATTTCTCCCCCATCTAATCATCTTACACTACTTCTTCGGTTGCTAGAATCTTCAAGGAAGATATTGTTCGTCTACATGATATTCCATAGAGAATCATTTTTGACAGAGATCTAGTGTTCACATCTGCATTGTGGACATCATTGTACTGTACCTTAGGAACACAGTTAAATTTTAGTTCCACCTACCATCCTGAAATAGATGGACAGAGAGAGAGAGTTAATCAGGTTCTTGAGGACAAGCTTCATATGTACGTGATGGATCAACAGTCACGTTGGGAGGATTATTTGCATCTGGTGGAGTTTTCCTAAAAAAATGGATATCATAGCTCGATTGGTATGGCTCTCTTTGAGGCGCTAATGGTTGACTTTGTAGGACCCCATTAAGTTGGGACCATCTTGAGGAAAAAATTATCCTTGGTCCCGAAATGCTTCAGGACATGGAATAATAGGTAGCTTGCGTCAAAGAGCATCTTGTGGCAACTCAAGATAGATAGAAGAAATACGCTAATGCACATAGAGTTGACCGTCAGTTCTCTATTGGTGATTGAGTCTTTTTGAGAGTGCGACTGCAAAAGAGCCCAATCCATTACAGAAAGGGGTCCAAGCTCGCACCTCGATTTGTAGGACCATTTGAAGTTTTGGATAGCATTGGACCCATTGCTTATCGCCTGGCATTGCCACCCAGTCTATCGTAGATTCATGATGTTTTTCATGTTTTAGTACTTAGGTCATATTATCTAGATGTTACTCATGTACTTTATTGGAATGCTCTTTAGGTCGAGGATGGGTAGCTAGCACTCGAGCCCATGGTCGTGCTACAACATCAAATACTTTCCCTCAGGGGTAGAGGTATTGAACAGGTACGGGTTTAGTGGGACCTAAATGATGAGACTTCAGTGACATGGGAGGATGCATCCTATATTAGATAGGCTTACCCATATTTATTTAGTGGCTTCTAGGAGTAATCCATGTTCTAGGGGGGAGGATGTAATACCCCTCATGTTGTTGATACTCTCATGTGTGGATTTTCTACTTGGTTTGTGTGGGTGATCAGTTCACCGTTTTGGTTGTGTGTGGATTCATAGTTTGGGTTGTTTGTTGCACTTGATATTACGTATGATGCTAGATGATACATTTCATGGTGATTATGCTATATGGTTATGTTATGGTTTTCTTTATTAATATATGTGGTGATGTTGTGATTTTATGCTGCTATGGTTTCTGATGTGTTTGCTAGTGTGTCTTGGTGAAAGGACAAAGTGGAATCACTTGCTTGCAAGTGCCCTGCTACCCCACAATTACCTTTCACGATGTTTCTGCAATGGAGATTTACATGCTACTTGATGTTTGTTTCTATGCAGGATGCAAGTACTAGACACCGACTCCACCTGCTTGATAGGTTTGAGTGTGTCCCATAAACCGAACAGGTTTGATGTTGAAAAGGGAGTGGTTAAGAAAGTGTCCTTGTCCCAAGTTCATCACCTTCTTGTGAGTCCAATAGTGTCTTTGTCTCAAAATCATCTTTGTTTAAGTTTGGGTTAGTGTTGATTATTTATTTGTGAATAGTTGTTATTTATTTCATCTTTATTTTATGTGTGATTAATTAATGCTATTTAGTTGATATAATTATTGGTAGGTAATTGTAGTCAAAGTTAATTAATTAAATCTCTTGATTAAGTGGATAGTTTAAATAAAATATTAGATGCTTGATGTAAATTAGAATTTTAAATTTGCTTAAGGTAGTGGTATTGATTTTTGAATTTTTAAGTTAATCAAATAGCTTATAATGCTTTATTATTATTAAAATAAAAATAATTAAAAAAATAGTTATATTTTAATGAGAATGTATTTACGAGAGTGAGTGGGAATTTAATAAAATTCTTGTTTTAAAATATTCTCAGAGAGAATATTGGCATGATGTAAATGACAGGAAGCTTCTTCATGAAAAGAATTGGGGTTGTAGAATAGTGTGTGGGGTTTTGGGGGTTTTCTAGGTTTTTTTTTTAAAAGGAGGTTTACAACATATATTTGGGCTCATATTTTGCTTCTAGCTAGAGGTGAAGTTTCTAGAAAGGATTTAGAAGTTGAAATTCCAGAGACGAAGCTTTGCTCCAACTCTCGTTCCTTCAGGCTTCAGGAAAACAGGTTCCTTTACTATTTATTTAATTGTTTTCTTGTTTTGAAAAGATTGCATGAAATTGTCTGTGTAAGAGGAAATTGTTGTGAATTAGTTGTAACTGTTTATAGAAAAGTTTGTTAAAAGTTCCTCTATAGAAAAACTTTGTTCTCGGCTATTGAATTTTTGTCGTTGTTATTTTGTACCTCTGTAGAAAAATTTATTAAAAGTTCCTTTGTAGAAAAACTGTATTCTCAGCTGTTGAAGTTTTGTCATGCTTATATTGTTGCTTCTGTAGAAATTTTACAGTAAAATCAGAGAACCTCATGAAATAAAATATATTGTTAAACAATAGGAATTTTACAAAAGAAAACAATTAAAAATATCTGTAGGTTGCAAATGGATTTCTCTGTCAAAACCCCTATGAAAATTTTCTTTCTTTTGTGTAAATAATTTATTTTGCTACTGTTGAATTTTGTAGATATTCCTGAATAAAGTAATTGAAATAAATGTTATATATATATATACCTTACAAATTATATATATATATATTAATTTTATGTTTGTGAAATTTTCTAAACATTTTTTTTTTAAGACCTACAATGTTAATTTTCGTACAGAATGAATTTTAAAAAAAATTAAAATAATAATAATAATAATAAAATAAATAAATAAATATATATATATATATATATATATTAATGGGGGGGAGAGCCGGTTGTTGCCATACCTCCCACTCCCATGGAGGGTGCAACCACCATGGATGTGCATAACAACCATAGGCTGTTGGGTGCAACCTTAGTGGGGCTACAGCCTTCCCATAGGGAGGACGTAGTCCTCCAAGCTGTGATTTGTTTGTTTAAAAAAAAAGATTTTATTTAAATTCATTTTTTGTTTAATTAATATTTAAAGATTTATATATATTAAATTTAATTCAAATTAAATTTTTTATTTTAAATTAATATATATATATGTATATGTATATATTATTATATATATGTGTGTGTATATATATGTATGGCTGATCCCACAAAACTGGTTTACAATTTCTAGGAGGAACAGATTTATGCTGAAATCACATATTTTTAGAAAATATAATGATTTAAGCCTTAAAAACTATCATTTAAATCATTCCAATTGAAGAGGGCTTGATAAAACTACCTTAAATCAAACCCCCTTGGATAGAATCCCTCTAGTTTTAAACCATACCTATAATGGAGTCTCCTTTACACTTATCAAAATGCTGATAAAAACCCACTTTTGATTTACCTTTTGGCGGATCAGATGAATTCATTTAAATTTTTTTTTGTAAGTATGTATTCCTTATTATAAGCTTCCCAAAAAGTATAATTTTAAATAAATTTTATTTTATTATTATATTTATTTTTTATTTCTCGTGAATGTAGGTTTTTCACCGAAAATAAAGCTTTCTATTCTTCACATGTGGAAAAATAGCATATTATAAAAAAAAATTCTAAAAAATATGAATGCACTAGATATTGAAGTCCTTGATCCAACAAAGAGAAAAAAAATTGAATTTTGATACATACAAAAAAAGTTACGTGTTATACTATCGCGCTATGTCTGATTATAATTGGTTTGACTTTGAAACTTGATTAAAGAAACAATATTCAATAAAAAATATTAAGTGGAACTACTAGAGTTAGTTATAATCAAATTAAAAGAATTAAATTTTTCCTTCTGAAAGTTGTGTTCGGCGTCACTTTTAAAATGTTGTTTTCTAAAAAAAATTAGTTTTCGAGGGAGATGGAAAAAGAAGTGCAATCTGATTTCAAAAATTTTGAAAAAAATATATTTAGAATCTATAGACAAAATTTCATAAAACTCTAGTTTTCATCATCTTCAAATTCCTCACGGTTTAGGCACTATAGGTGTCCAAAAGTGAAGATTTAGTTACAAAAAAATATTTTAGTGTCCAGTTTGGCCAAAAATTGTAAACCACTATTCTGGGATCACCCGTATATGTATATATATATATATATAATTATGTGGATTATATTTATTATGTTAGTTGAAATTGTGATAATAAATGAAATATATATATACACTTGGTCAAAATTATGGAAAAATATTACACAGGTTATTTATTTTGACTTCATATTGTTACTGGACTAATTGAAAGAAAATATTTTATCAAATCCAATCGAGTGTTTTTATTTAACGAAATAGTTTGAGTTAACAATTAGTTTAACTTCCATGGTGGATTTCGTGCAATGAGTTATCTTGAAATTTGTGATTGTTAAGTATAGTGAATTTGCGTTCTTAAACAATATCTTGATGTTTAATAAATATTTAGTTCTTTGATTTTCTTTGAGTTCTTTGTCGCTTTTCTTAAGTTCGGTTATAAGCATGTGGGGACCCTTAAGTTAGTCAACCTTTCTATAGGAAATAAGGTTATTGTTAAAACTTCTAGAGGCATGGGAAATTGGTGGTTTATTATGTGACTTTTTAAATTGATACTTGTCTCCATTTTGATTATAGTTGTGATCTTGAGTTTACATTGGGTTGTACCATTTTTGTCATGCGAGTTGATTCATATGACTTTTGGGCAAATGGTTTTGCCTCACGATTGTGCTATTTTGTGTTTAGAGTACTTGTGGGTACAACCCCTTGGAATTTGATGTTATGTTTTGGGTTCTAGGGAGAGTGGCTCTACGTGGGTGTCGACGCATAAAGGGGTTGTCAGGATATCCCACGTTAGAGTTTGAGTAATAAGTGATAACCTAATAAATTAATTAGGGGGTGGGTAGTTAAAAATTAATAAGATAATTATGGATGCCTCGTCTGCCTGTTAGGGCTTTCATAGACTAAAGGTGGGCTGAAAAAATGGTTGTTGGCATAATCGTGGCCTCATCTTCATGAGAGGTTAATGATTCTGCATGAGTCACCCTATAGAGTGGCACCTTGGGATAGGCAATTAGGATAACCATATATGGAGGTGACACCTTGTGATAGGCTGTCTGGATAATCCATGTAAGGCCATGCGATAACACTCTCCTCTAGCATTCCCTTTGAGTTGTTTTATTGAAATCCTCTGGAAGTGGTCTATTGATATGTTTTGGTGATTTATTGTTGTTATGTTTAGGAAGTGGTTTTTGGTGTTATGGTTTCCTTTATGTGTGATTTATCTTTCCATGCTTGGAACTTAGTCTTTCGAATTTGTTTAGATGTTCTTGTTCAGGGACCCTTTTCTTATCTACTCCTACCACGGGGGTGGTTAGGTGGAATGTACTACGCACCATTGGGTTCCCTATCTCATTGATGTACCTTTCAGTGTAGAGTTTTGTAGAGATAGCTTGATCTAGAGTTTATATGTATCTAGATGTAATCTTGTACTTCTATTATACTCTGTGTATTGATATGTTAGTCTCCCATGTATTGGATAAATTTATGATGTAATCTTGAGTAATTGCTCAATGAGATATACTTATATATTGATGTAATGTATAATCTCATTATGTAATTCATGCTTTGACCATAATTGTTTTTGAAAGAGGAAAAAATGGGTCTTACAAGGACCCGAAACCACAAAGTTTACAAAATAAAGAAAGAGTCAAAAAAGACATCACAGTCAGAAAGGCTGTAAAAATAACATTAGCAAACACCCACAGCCAACAAAATGTCCAGCGAAGGCCATAGAACCAAAAAACTAGACAAAAAGCTAGCAACAGCTAAATTTAAGTTTTTATAAGATCAGCAGTCTTGGCTTCCAGCTCATTCATGTCTTGAACTCCCCTCTTTAAGATATGAATGATCTGTGTTGTGGGAGGTGCTTTCCTTTTAAGTTTTTCCTGGATCCTTTTAGAAATACCTTGGTCCTCATTCTTGCTTTCCTTGTTCTTTTCCAAGTCAACGACCAGTGAACCTTGTTGTGTTTGTTCTACCTTTTCAGACATAGCATTGATAATAATGGCATTGTGCCTAGCCATTTTCTGATTTTTTTCCATGACTGTTTTCAAATTATTTTTTATTTTAACCATTTCCTCTTCCATAGACTTGTATTTCTCCTCAATATCACCTCCTTTCTTTCCAATGCTGCTTTTATTTAGATTCCCTTCTTCGTTGTTGAGGGCAGCCAGCTTCAGCTCTAACTCCTCCAACTCACTATACAAATACTTGTTTCTTTGATTGAGCTCACTAATTTTTTTATAGGCCCACTTTAAGACCTTGAAAATGTCACTGATGTTGTTTCTAGTAGAGGCTAGAATGTCACCAGGTTGAACTCCATCTAATATGTGATTAACATCACTTGGGTTGGGGGAGCTAGGGAATTTGGTACCTTCAAATCTGTAAGAGACAGGAGGGGAGGGCACAAAATTTCTACTGGCTTCTGGGTTCTTAGCTTTTTCTTCTATGGAATCTATGGAATAGGAAACCATCTTGTTGGCAGGGGATCCCTTAAGAACGAGATTCTTTAAGGGGGAAGAGCAACTGGGTAAGGACTCAGGGTTAGCTTTAGCAAACTAGGGTTTTTTAGACTGGGTTTTCTTACTAGACATCTCAGAGGACGAGTAGGTTTCAACAATTCTCTCCTTGTTTGGCTAGGTCTTTGAACCCCCACTGTTAGTATTATAGTCCTCAAACTTAGAAGAGGCCACAGGTTTAGATAAAGTTGGCAAGCTTTGATAGTTTTCGTAAATTAACCTAATAAGATCAGGATGAAGAATGGGGTATCTCTTGGGGTTTTTCCTATGGTCGTCAAGGCTATTACTCAACGAACATAACAAGTAGTGAGGCAAAGAAATTCGTACCTTATGGTGGAAGTGGTTAAGAATCATGAAATGATGCCCATACACTCTAGTAAATCTCCCATCCAGGGTGATATACTCCATGATAACACAAAGTACCTTTCTTCACAGTGCCTTGATAGTATCAATTTCGAAGTAGCTGTTAGAGATTTTAACCAGTTTTAATTTATCCTTGTCCTTCTTAGGAAATCTAATGACCGTCTTGATAGAAAACCTTCTGTCACAATAAAACTTCATGCCCTCAGTAGAAATTCCAGTAATCTCCCCTATAATTTGCTCATCCAGCTTCACCTTTCTTCGAAAGAGAATGATTTCGCCATTGTTCTAGTTCTTTCTGAAATAATCCATCACCACAGAATCAGTCCCATGAGGCTTTTCCAGATATGGGACCGTCCCACCTTTTTCAATCTTCTCCCAAACCGTTTCATTCCTAGTGTGCACCTCATAGCTTTTAGGCTCAACTCTTTTCCTGTCCCCCCATTTTCGTTTGCTTCTTGCTGCAGACTCTACCAGCATCGAGGACCTATTGTAGAATTATGCAACTGTTCCAATGCACACACAAAGCGTGCCTTTTTTTCTTCCCTTCTAAGTAACATGACTCGGCCCCATAAAATCTCTTGATTTCAATGTACCTAGCCCCTTTCTCTTTAATCATTACTTGTTGTAGACATCCAAATTTGGACACTTAATTTATCCAAATTTATCACTTTTCATCTAAACATCCTCTTGTTTAATCAATATCCTTAATTTTTCCAAATCCCTAAGGTATTTAATTAATAATTAAATACCTTACCCTCCTTAATCCCCTTTTCATCAAATGAATTAAATAAATATTACATTTATTTAATTCCTCACATGTCATTTTCATCCAATCCTAATCCATCCCATAATCTTTGCATTAAGGATGTGCACATGCCTAATCCTTGATTAGGATGTGTCACATCCTCCAACTTTTGCAAATTGGCTTCTAATCCTCATTAAACCCTAATTATCCTCTAATTACTAGTTAGTTAAACCTAATTAGTACCTTGGTCAACTCTCCCCATCCCCCAAAAAATTTTTAATTCCTTTTTATTCATCCAAAGCTCTTCTCTTCCCCATGTGTATTTTTAATTCACTTTTATTCCTCCCAGAATCCCCTTTTCCCATGCATCTTCTAGAATCTTTGACTTGTCACATCAAGTCACATGTGACAGACTCCCACCTTATTGGAGACCCTCTCTTATCCACTAGATGCTCCCAAGCATGTGAATTTTTAATTCATATTTATTCCTCCAAAGAGTCTTCTTATCTCTGAATGTACTTCTAAGGTACATGTCCTTCCTCCACATCATGTACTCTCCTTCCACATCACCTACACATCATCTCACCCTTAGCCATCTCACATTCCACATGTCAACATGTAAGGGCTTGTGAGCTCTCAACTCACCTTGGCCCTTCATCTTGGCCTTATTGAATAAGTCTCAACCATTGAATTCTTTAGAGAATTCAAGTTTCTCTATAAATACCCCCTCCTCTAAGGCATTAGAACACTTAGCCATTTTGCAACTAAATGCTGCCATTTTGTGCACTCATCTAGCCATCAATTTCATTTATTTGCATTTGCATCTAGGCATATAGTTAAATCTTGCATTTAGCCATATCAAGAGCCATCAAGGAGCATACAAAGCAAATCAAAATTAAGGGCTAACCAAGGAGTTTCAGTTGCAAAGGGAAGGTATAACCACTTGCAATAATTTTACACTTTTTCTCTTTGCATTAACATATTTATAGGCTAATCTTGAGGTGTTTCTTTATGTTTTTCTGTTGCATTTTAGTTGTTTAGAATAGGTAAAACATTTGGATATCACATTTATGGTACGCTCGGTGGGACCCACAAGCGGGTCCCTCAATTTCACGTTTGTTGTTGAGTTGTTTGTAGGAATACGTTGCAGAAGGGCGACTACGCCCTCCTGGTGAGTACAAAAGGGCGATTGTGCCCTCTTGGTGACTACAGAAGGGTGACTATGCCCTCCTGGTGATTGCATAAAGGCGATTACGCCCTCTGTTTCACTGCAGAAGGGCGACTACGCCCTTGTCTAGATTTTTAGCTTACTAACATTTTCTGCAGAAGGGCGACTATGCCGCTTGGTTGAAATTTATGTGCTAACACTTTTCTGTAGAAGGGCAACTACGCCCCTTGGTTAAAATTTTTGTGCTAACACATTTCTACAGAAGGGCGACTATGCCCCTTGGTTAAAGTTTTTTTGCTAACACTTTTCTGCATAAGGGTGACTATGCCCCTTTGTTGAAATTTGTGTGCTGACATTTTACTACAGAAGGGAGACTACGCCCTCCTGGTCACTGCAAAAGGGCGACTGTGCCCTCTTGGTCACTACAAAAGGGTGACTGCGCCCTCCGGGTCACTGAAAAAGGGCAACTACGCCCTCTTGTCACTGCAAAAGGGTGACTGCGCCCTCCTGGTCACTGGAAAAGGGAAACTATGCCCTCCTAGCCATTGCAAAAGGGCGATTGCGCCCTCCTGTCACTGCAAAAGGGTGACTATTCCCTCCTGTCACTATAGAAGGGTGACTACACCCCAAAACAACACATTTTGAAAGGTAAAACGGCCATTTTAGCTTTGTTTTTGCTCCTATTTTTTGCTATTTTCATGTACTAACTCCCTAACATTGTTTCTTGCAAGGATATTTGTGTTTTTACTAACATTTTGTATCATATTATTGTGTAGTTGATTAAGAATGCGGGATAAAACAACTAACATTTGCTTGCAGGGCTATCTGTTTGCTCAAATTTTTGAAACTATCTTTGTTGTTTTCGTTAATCTAAGAACATAGTTTAATTAAGGGGAGTAATATTCATTGCTTGTTGTGTCTATCTTTTTGTGTTACCTAAGGGGGCATTAGCTTGTTCTCACTTTCCCCTTGCACTTCGTGTGAGCCTGGGGAGTAGTTGGAAACAATTAGTGCTTTCTTTCTAGTGGGACCTGTTTGGGGATTTCATCACCCCGAGGGATGATTCCAACCACACATACTGGCAAGGTATGCAAAGGGGGGAGAGAGAAAGCTATACACCAATCTAGTCGCGTCGTAATTGGTAGAGTGTTGAAGCTAGGTGATACCTAGATAGATGTGAAGAGTTAGTCCGAGCCTTTCAGTACCTTGTTGGGGTTCCCAACTCACGCTTGTGATGGGCTAGTAATCACAGTTGTGTCTCACGTAGCGAGAGTATATCAAGGACTCCCTAGACACCTTGTACATCCTAGATTAAGACCTCATTGGCCATACCCTTAACATTAATCATAGGATTGTGTTTGCTTGAAAGTGTTTTCTTGTGAGAAACCAGTAAACTTTTTGACAAATTGGCCTTATTATTGTCATTTTAAAGTTCGTGCCATAGTCATTTTCATCAAACCAAATCCATGTTCACTGCAAAAGGGTGACTACGCCCTCTGATTTACTACAGAAGGGAAACTATGCCCTCTGATTTACTGCAGAAGGGTGACTGTGCCCTCTGATTCACTGTAGAAGGGCGACTATGCCCTCCTAGTTGCTATAGAGGGGCAAATTTTCCCTCTTGAGCAGCCAAAATTGCCTCATTTAGCTCTGTTTAGCCTCTAAATTATCGTCTGACCATTCCAAACCTTTATCTAATCATTCCAAGCCTCTGTTTTGTCATTCTAAACCTCTGAAACATCCGTTTGATCATTCTAAACTTTCATTTTATCATTTCAAAGCTCTATTTGGCCATTCCAAACCTTCACTTAGCCATTCCAACATTCGTTAGACTAAGTAGTCTTCCGCCCCTTTCAATCTTCCGCTCACTTGTTTCGAGTAATCTTTCATCCATTCCAAGTATCCATCTCCTCATTCTAAGAGTTGTTCATCCTTTCTAATCAATTGTTTACTCATTTCAAGCTTTCAATCGTTCATCCATTGTAAGCAATCATTTACTAGTTTCAAGTGCTTGTTCATCCACTCCTATCATTCATTTTCCTAATCCAATCATCTATTTCTTCAATTCAATTATCTAACACCCCATTCCAATCGCTCGTCTCTTCATTCTAACAACTTGTTTATCAACTTAAAGATTCTGCAAAGCAGTGGGGTGAATTTTCCCCATAGTGGGGCGAATCTGCCCTGAAATAGGGTGAATCTGCCCTACAATTGGGCAAATCTGCCTTGCAAAAAGGAAAATTCACCCCTATGTGAGGGCATAGTCACCCCAGAAGGGAAAATTCATCCTTCTGTGAGGGAATAGTTTCCCCAGAAGAGGGCATAGTCACCCTTCTCTGAGGGCATAGTCGCCCCAGAAGAGGGCATAGTCACCCCAGAAGGGGGCATAGTTGATCTTCTGTGAGGGCATAGTCACCCCAAAAGGGGGCATAGTCACCCCAGGAGGGGGCATGGTCACTCCAAAAGGGGGCATAGTCATCCCTCTATGAACGAAAGGACTAGTGGAACCAATCCCATCATATCTTTCAATCCAATCCTAATTTTGAGCACTCGTTCACTTGTTCTTAGTACTCGTTCCTCTATTTCGAATCTTCCTCCCCTCATTCTGAGAGTCATTCATCTGTTCCGAGCACCCATTTTCCTATCATTGACACCTTTTCCTAAGTTATTGTTTAATCACCAAAATTGCATAAGTGCCACTTAGAACATCATTAGAATCCATATCCAGAATCAGATCATCCATCCCACTCACCTACACTTCATTTTGAGAATTTTGATTTTTGTGCTGAAACTTCCGGAGGCCATAACTTTTGACTCGAGTGTCTATTTGAGCTTAAATTTTATAGGTAGTTGTGTTATGAGGTGGCATGTGGACATCATTAGAATCCATATCCAACATCAGATCATCCATCCCACTCACCTACACTTCATTTTGAAAAATTTGATTTTTGTGCTGAAACTTTCAGAGGCCATAACTTTTGACTCGGGTGTCTGTTTGAGATGAAATTTTATGGGTGGTTGCGTTATGAGGTGGCATGTGGATTCCCAACTGACTATAAATCTCTTAGACCCCATTTTTCCACATTTTTGGGGCCTCAAACTTCCATTTTAACCCTCAAAATCACAATTTAGTGTTTTTTTTTAGTTTTTGAAAAATCATTTTCGTTAATAACTCAGAATGCATGTCTCAAATTTTGGATGTTAGTTGGAAATTCATCCTATCTTAGTTTTGGGTATTTTTTTTGAAAAAACTGAACTCTCAAAAGTATGTATGTGAAGTTTCCTAAAATGGAAAAAATTGACAATTTTTGAAAATTGCCAAATCTGGAAAAATCTGATTGTCAGCACCTTATGTTCTTTAAACCCAAAAATTTGGTGTAGAATCCATCCCATCACATACCTAAAATAATTCTAAGCTTAACCCAATCCTATTCTGAGCTTTAATCTAATCCCAATCTTAGCTTAACGAAAACCCTAATCTGAGCTTTAGTCATTTCAACCTCTCATTCATCCATTTTGAACAATTGTTCTCCCTTTTCAATCATTTGTTTACTTGTTCCAAGTAAACACTCATATATTTTGAACCTTTATCTATTGTCTCTAACTCTCGTTTAGTCGTTACGATCATTCGTTTACTCATTCCGAGTAAACATTCATCTGTTTCACACCTCCTTCAATCATTTCGAACGTTCATTCAACAATCCCGATCAATCATTTACTCATTCCAAGTAATATTTCATCTATTCCAAACCTTCATCCTCTCGTTCTAAGAATCATTCATCCGTTGTGAGTAGTCGTTTACTCGTTTTGAGTAGTTGTTCGTCCCTCTCGATCATTTGTTTACTCATTTTGAGTAATCTTTCACCTATTTTGAACCTCCTTTCATTTTGAATAGTTGTTTGTCCATCCATTTCTCCAATCAAATCATCATCCAAGTCCCCTGAACTTCATCTCGGGTTATTATCGAAATTGGCCTAAGTATTTGATATGATCACCATCATCATCTGCTTAGGATTGTCATCCGTCCTAAGCCAATCATCATCATCGGCCCAATCAATCCATTTTCAATCTCAAAGTGGATTCGGTGCCACAATTTTCCTTTTATCCTTTAATCCGATCCATCAGCATCCTACGTCACTTAGGGTAATCTCTGAACGAGGTTTATAGTCCCTTTCGTCATCCTATCTGATCCCTCAGTCTATATTATCAATCATCGATCGATCTTATCCAATCCCTATCCAATCACCTTTGACCCAATCAATCTACTTCCATCTTGAAGCAGATTCGGTGTTGTAATCATCATTTGATCATTAAATCCGATCATCAGAATCAATCCCATCACATCATCCAATCATCCTAATCCAAGCTTTAATCTAATCCTGATTTGAGCTTGCCCTAAATCCTGATTTGAGCTTTAGTCTGTTCCCATCCAAAGTCTTTAAACCATCCTATTTATCCTTTCATCATCATGAATCCTTATCCTCCATCAATAGTGGTCAAGGGAAACCCTAATTACGTTGACAACAATAACGAAAGTCTTGTTGATCAAGAAGAATGTGACATAGATCCCCTTGACACTATCATTGCTAGTAAGCTTTCTCCACCCACTTTCCACAATCCAATCACCCCTTCGAGTTATCCAGTTATGTCTTCATCCATGCCTAATCATGCTCCTTATGCTACCTTTGACAAGGGATATCCATCATATCATTCATCTACAACATCCTCTTATCCTAGTCTGCCATCACAATACCCTTATCCTAATCCCCTGCCCACATCCTCCTATCTTAATCCTTCATCCGCATATACCCACTACCCTAATCTTCCATACCAATCTGCTCACCCTAATCCTACATTCACACCTTCCTATCCTAATCCAACATCCACACCAGCCTATCCTAATATAACATTCACACCTTCCTATCCTAATCCAACACCCAGACCAACCTATCTCAATCCGCCACCTCAATCTTCCCATCCTAATCCACCATCCCAATATCCTTACTACAATCCACCACCTGCATCCTCATGTCCTAATTCACCATTCCAATACCCCTATCTTAACCCTTCATCTAATATTAATCCCCCATCTATTCCCATTCTTGCATCCAATCCCATTCCCTCATCTAATCCTAATCCACCAATCCCTAGTCCTAGTCCCCCACCAATCCATAGTCCTCATCCACTCCTACCATGCCATCTCAACCTAGAGTATTCAAGTTTCTCAGTCTAGAAGTTCTCCAAGGACTTATAGCAAAGAATACATCTCCCACTCCACACCTTGAAGTTGTGGAATCATGTCATCCCAACCCATCATCCACGGTCGTTAGTGACGAGACCCTTCTCCACCCAACACCTATCATTGATGGTACCACCCCTAAAACCACGCAAACCATCGAAACCATCACATCCTCTAAATCCACTGAGCCCCCATCTCCTACCATCACATCCTCTAAATCCATTGATCCCCCATCTCCTACCATCACATCCTCTAAATCCACTGAGCCCCTATCTCCTACCATCACATCCTCTGAATTCACTGAGCCCCCATCTCCTACCATCACATCCTTTGAATCCACTGAACCCCAATCTCCTACCATCACATCCTCTGAATCCACCGAGCCCCCGTCTCCTACCATCACATCCTCTGAATCCACTGAGCCCCCATCTCCTATCGACACATCTACCGAACCCATTGAACACCACTTCCTACTCCGAGAGTCGTCAAACCTGTCCGCGACACCTAAATCAAATCCACTAAAATTCATTCCCATGAATGTTTTGAATCCTTCATCCCTCCATCTTCCCCACTTGAAGAGCCCCACCAAGACTCCATTATCATGCCTCCTACACATGATGAGTCATGCCAAGAGCCTAATCCAAAGCATTCCAACATATCCCCTTCTTCAGATCAAGATCCTTCCATCCCATCTAGTCCAATTCAATATCACAGTCCCCCATACATTCCATCCCATGATCCCCTTGTCATTCAAGCTTCCACCGCTCCATCTCCATCTCCATCGCATGAGTGCACTACCACAAATCCAGATCCTATCATATCCCCTAATCCCTCTCCCGATATCACCCATCCAAATGTTGCTACCCCATCATCTCCCTCTCATGAGCCTCCATCATTGCCTAAAACTGCTATCCCCACACCGCTTGCATACTTGGTACTCTCACATTCTTCCATGGTGCCCTCCTCATAGAAGAAAAACATAGTGTATATACCACCCATCATCCTCTGGACCTAATAATGGACTCGCATGATCATGTTTTCAAAATAACAAAAATCCTATCATGGATCTCATGTTCAAGAAAATGAACTATCAAGGAAAAGGTCTAGGCCTTCATGAGCAAGGTATTTTGGAGCCCATCAAAGTCAAAGAACAACTTTTCATGCAAGGTCTTGGACCTATTTCCCAAGACTCACAATCTAAAGATGTTGGTACAACCTCTAGATGTCCTCAACGAGCCTTTTGCAAAAGAAATGTCAGATCTTCCCATCACTCCACCAGATCATATGTTTCCATCCCTCCTCCTCTATCATATCACCTCAAAACAACCGTCCATATTCCTCCTTCATCTACTCCATTCATTTTGGGTCCTTACATCCCTCCATCCACCATCTACCATCCTTCATCTACTCCATCCATCTTGGGTTCTTATGTCCTTCCACCCACTACGTCTATTTTGGACCCTTATATCCCAAAATCACCTCCTCCATCTTGTCCTATTCATCCTTTCATTCATTTATCACCTATCCAAGTCACCCATCATAAACATCCCACTCGCATATCCCATAATCAAGATCAACAAAGGCACATACCTAATCATCCTCCATTTACACATAGTCCCCATACTCCTACCTCCATCACTCTATGTCATCCATCTCCTCGCACCCATCCCATTTCTATCAAAATCACTTTGGATACTAAAGCAAAAAGGCATAAATCCAAACATCCGCATAAATCTAAAGTTCCCCATGTCCCCTCTAAAAGACATGGTGAAGAGCATAAAAATCTAAATCCAAATCAAATCTGTAGGCCACAAAGGCCCACCAAAGCAAATATCAAAACCATGTGTGTCCCAAAGAAAAAAGATGCAATGCCTTCAAATGAAAAATCTATAACAACATCCAACATTGCTAATCCAAAAGCTAATCACTTTCATCCACCCTCTCTTAAATCTATTTTTGGTCCCTATGTCCCAAAATTCACTATTCCATCTCCCCCATTATCCCCATATTCTCCATCCATTACTCCTCTTATCTTTTCACATCCACCACCACATGTGCCAATGTTGGTCCTGAACACATCTCCCCATCACATATCCATCCATACACTTTCCAACATCCCACCCATTCTCCCACATATCTGCCCTCTCAAATCCCTCAAATTCATCCTCTTGCATAATCCATTTCTCCTAATAAAGTTGTACCAAAATCCAACCGTCGGTTCAAACATGGGCTCTTATTATCATGTATCTTCTATCCTACTATCCAAAAGTAAAAAACAATCCAAAAAATAAAAAAAAACAATCACAAAAATAAAATAGTAAAGAGAAATAATCCATCCAATGGTGAAAACTTGGCAAACAAGTGCCTTGGATAAGTACCATGATGAAAACTTGGCAAACAGGCATCATGGGTAATCCCCATCTGCACTTGGGGGCAACTTCCTGATATGCATTCCCTCCATCCACTATGCTTCTAGCTATGCACCCATCTTCTTGTTATCCATCCTCTTCATTCAATCCCATCCATTCCACCTATCTTCTACATCCTACCATCATATCCCATTTATCTCCCATCCCTCCATCCTTCTTGTGATCTTGATAAAAAATAGGGGCACCTATCTATGCATCCTTTGGACACCTCTTGGTATACATTCCCTTCATCCATGCTCTATCATATTCCTTAGTCACTCATCCTATCCTCCTCCAGTTATGTCCTTTATCTTCCCATCCACTCATCTTCCATTCATCATGCATCATCATACATGACATATCTAGAGTGGGGACATCTACTTCCTTTGTAACATAGTCCTTGGAGACATCATCTATCATAACATCCCTTCATCTCCCTATCCATGTGTCACTACATCCCTTCAAACTCTCCATCCTTATCTTCCTATGCATCTATCCTAGCATCCCTTTCATCTCCCAATCCTTATCTTCCTATCCATTCAAACAATGTCTTCCATCCCCCATCCCTATCTCTCTATCCATTCTTTCATCTTTATCCTCATCCCATCTCACAATCCCTTGTCATTGGTATCTAGCTATAGGCCTCCCTCCATGCAACCCAATGCCATTTATCTCATCGCCATCACTTCTGCTTCTTTTACATATCTTTCCAATCCCCTGCCACTTTTAATGATTTGGATAACTATCCCATCCCTGAGCTTTATGTGATTGTCATCATTCTATCCAATCCAATAGGTCTATCCTATCTTGTCGTATCAGTCCCATATTTTTATCCACTCATCATATCATCATCCTCCACTTATCCTATCATCATCCTTTATCCATCATTTATCTTTGGTTTTTTGTAGAACTATGTTGCCCCTGTGCTTTCACATAGGCAAGGTCGATCACTTGATCCGTCCCCGGGGCTCCTCTATCATCTAGCGTCAGTCTTTCTGCTTTGTCCATCCAATCCTTTATCATCTATCATTTTTATTTTCTTTTGTCTCTCTGGTCCTTGTCATCCACCATCAATCTTCATCGTCCTCTTTCTGCTTTTATCCATGGTCATTCGACAACCTTTTATCAAACTACGAGGGCTCTCCGCTTTCACGTAGGCAAGGCTAATCTTTGATCAACCCTCAAGCCCCTAGGTCTTTAGGGTGTGTCAGTCTCATGTCTTGTGTCATGTCATCAAGCTATGCCCTTATCTAGCTGGTTCTTAACAAACGAGATCCACTTGTATCATGAGATCCAATCAGTTTTGAATACCCTGCGTCATATCGATATTTTAGTCTAGTAACCATCATCAGTCTCAATAGGATGCATCCTTCCTAATAGACCTTATCAATCTCATCCATCCCCTTGATCCTATGGCAAAAGACATTTGAAATTGATTGCGATCTTTTGATACGTTTGGCTTTTGTTTATCATTTGAGCTCTCTATCATCACTTGGCAAGGACACCATGATCCATCATATTATGGTGTGTTTTGATTGGTCAACATAGGTGCATATCTTGATCCTTTTATGTCTATTTTTGTCTTCTTGGTTGTCCCACGTAGTACCCACCAAGATCCCCGAGGTCTTGTGTTATGTTGGGGCATCCTCTTGTGCTTATGGTTATCTCAATACCTGGTCCGACCAAGGTCTTCGTGACTTTGTGGTGTTGGGATAGCCTCCTTGTCTATTGTGTGTGTTTTATGCATTTGATATGAATCGGCCTTGGTTCTTCATACCTTGGCATCTTGTGTGGTATGCTATAGCAAAAATCAGTGCTCCAAAGATGGAAAATTGCATTAGGATTGCATCTCATTTTTCATTCCATTATCTTGCATATATCCCCCATCCTCTTATCTATCACAATTCCCCCCATCCCTTCATCCTTACTTACTCTCCCTCTATCCATCCAATCTCTTATCATCATTTCTTCAATCTTCTTAGAATAATATTAATTGGTTATTCTAAGCATCTTGTCTTTTCATCTATCTCACATCCCATTCCAATCCTCCCCCATTCAATCTAGCACAAATCATCTAATCATATCCTTAGTCTAGTTCCCAGTCTTGTTACAAGCCCTGATCCAATCATCCTCATCATCATCATCATCATCATCATCATCATCCAGATGTATTCTTCCATATCCCTTCAGTGTTGTTTTGGGATGTATCCTTCCCTCATCAACAACACTTTCATTATCATCATCGGGAGATATTCTTCCCTATCCTTTAGTGGTGTTCTGGGATGTATCCTTCCCTCATCAATACCACTCATTGGGATGTATCCTTCCCTATCCTCATGTTGTTTCAGAATCTCTCATTCCCTCATTGACAACGCATCCTCCAAATTTTGCAAGTTGGCTTCTAATCCTCATTAACCCCTAATTATCCTCTTATTACTAATTAGTTAAACCTAATTAGTACCTTGGTCAACTCTCCCCATCCCCCAAGGAATTTTTAATTCCTTTTTATTCATCCAAGGCTCCTCTCTTCCCCATGTGAATTTTTAATTCACTTTTATTCCTCCTAGAATCCCCTTTCCCATGCATCTTCTAGAATCTTTAACTTGTCACATACAGTCACATGTGACAAACTCCCACCTTTTTGGAGACCTCTCTTATCCACTAGATTCTCCCAAGCATGTCAATTTTAATTCACATTTATTCCTGTAAGGAATCTTCTCATCTCCCAATGTACTTCCAAGGTACATGCCCTTCCTCCACATCATGTACTCTCCTTCCACATCACCTACACATCATCTCACCCTTAGCCATCTCACATTCCACATGTCAAAATGTGAGGGCTTGTGAGCTCTCAACTCACCTTGGCCCTTCATCTTGGCCTTGTTGGATAAATCGCAACCATTGAATTCTCTAGAGAATTCAAGTTTCTCTATAAATACCCCCTCCTCTAAGGCATTAGAACACTTAGCCATTTTGCAACTAAATGTAGCCATTTTGCAACTAAATGTTGCCATTTTGTGCACTCATCTAGCCATCAATTTCATCTATTTGCATTTGCATCCAAACATATAGTTAAATCTTGCATTTAGCCATATCAAGAGCCATCAAGGAGCATACAAAGAAAATAAAAATCAAGGGCCAACCAAGGAGTTTCAGCTACAAAGGGAAGGTATAACCACTTGCAATCATTTTACACTTTTTCTCTTTGCATTAACAAATTTCGTAGGCTAATCTTGAGGTGTTTCTTTGTGTTTTTTCGTTGCATTTTAGTTGTTTAGAATAGGTAAAACATCTGGATATCACAATTTTATTTGCCTCTTTCCCATGCGTAACATCATAGTCTAGTAATTCCTTGACTTTTGTTCTCAAGTCCCTACAATTTTGCCATGTGTTTAGTCCTTGCTTCCTAACCCCTTCATTCGCAAAGTCATCTGCCACGTTGTTAGCTTCCTTGTATATGTGTGAAACTTTTAATTTTTCAAATTTGTCTAGAATAAACTTGGCTTCATCTATCCAATTCTTTATCGTCTATGAGGGTGGGATCCTTCCTAAAAGATAGTCAATAATATTTTTAGAATCTCCTTCAAGCCATAAGTTTGTTATATTCAGATTATAATTTAGCTTTAAAACTTGAAAAGCTCCTATAGCCTCTCCCACATGGTTGGTTTGATGGCCAAGGGATATAGCCACAACTGCCATAAAGTTTCCATTTGAGTCCCTTAGAACACCTCCACATCCATCCAAACCAAGGTTGCCCTTCGCAGCTCCATCAAAGTTGGCCTTAGACCAGCTGTTTGGGGGAAAGGTCTAGCGAACACCCTCCATGCTTTTCTTAGCTAGCTTGGAAGAAAATGAAATGTCCACTTTAATATTCCAATCTTTTTCTATCCTTAAATCATAGGGAGTGCACACCACAACTTCCAGATTAAGAGTTTTTTGAGGAATCACATTATAGTTTTCCTTTATAAGTCTAAATATTTTCTCAAAGACATTATTCTCTGACATCTCCTTGTCCCTGAAAAGTCTATTATTGTGTTCCTTCCAAAATCCCCAAGAAAAAAAAGGGAATAAGAAGGCCGATAACCTTCGAATATAGGTATTTTGAGTAGGAGCTTTCCATTGTAAGAAGAACTCTTCAATGGTCTGGGGGAATACCTAGGAGAGATTCTAGAAAGCTAATAATTTTCCCTAGATTAAGGAAGCAAACAAATAGTAGAGGAACAAGTGGTTGGCCGACTTCGCCTCATTCTTATAGAGGTAGCATCTATTGGGGATTTGAAATCCCCGTTTACAAAGATTGTCCACCATGAGAACCTTATTCTGAAGCATTATCCAGAAGAAGATATTAAATTTTGGAGTTAGGTGTTTAATCCAAGCTTCAGACTAGAAGGGATGGGGTGCTTGAGAAAGGGTCATCAAAGAGATAGTCGAAGAGACAGAGTAGTCACCCGATGGGTTATCCATCTAGACAAGGGTGTCATCCTATTGATTTTGTCCCAATCTGTCAGCCTTTAAGGAGGATTGAAGCTCAGCCAAATCCCGACTAATCACACATAAGTTCACCCAGTCTCCTTCAAACCAATAATCTTTGACAAGTTCCTCGAAAGCAACTTTACATTGCTATGTCCATCTATTGAATCTTTTAATATTAATAAGGGATTCCTTAAAGACCCATTTATCCTCCCAAAATCTAGCTTGATTGCCACTTCTAATGTGCCATCCTGTCCCTGATTCCAATTTTTTTCTACCAACAATCATATCATTCTAGCAAGTTGAACCACATGGGAGGGTAGGAGAATCTAGCAGAGGTTTGAGGGTCATACCATCAGCCATATATTTACTTTTTAAAATATCTTTCCATTCTCCACCAGACGAGAAAGACCTCCATATTTGTTTGGTAGGAGAGTATTGTTAATAATTCTAATTTTTATGAGACCTAAACCCCCCAATGTCTTCAATCTGCAAACCAAATCCCACCCTATAAGAGACATTCTCTTTCTTTCCTCCACTCTAGACTAGAGGAATCTTTTCTGGATCTTTTCAATGGCCTTAGCATATTTAGCATGGATTTTGATGAGGCTTAAAGTATAAATTGGGAGATTATGAAGAGAAGCTTTAAGAAGCTAAATTTTTCCAGCTTGGCTCAAAAGAGCTCCTTTCCAGTCTGCCAACCTTTTTCTGAACTTGTCAACCAAAGAGCACCAAAAGGAGTCTGGAGGTTTGAGGCATAACAAAAGTCCAAGATAAGAAGGTAAGGAATCAACCCCACAATCAAGGATTCTAGCAATCTTGACCTATGTATGCTCAGGGGTATTGAAGAAAAAGATGGAACTCTTCTGTCTATTGACCTTCTTCCTAGTATCCTTTTCATACATGACCAAAGTTTTTTTGAAAGTATTAGCCTCATTCACAGAAGATCTACCCATCAGCATAGTGTCATCAAAAAACTGTTGGTGAGAACAAATCAAATTCATGGAGGAAGGACTAAAACCAACAAGGGGCCTCTATTCGATCAATCTCTTAAGATTCCTTTCCAGGCTTTCAGCCATTATAGTAAAAGAATAGGTGAGATAGGGTCACCCTGTCTTAAGCCTCTTGAATTTTGAAAGAAACTAAAAGGACATCCATTAATAATGATAGTTGTGGAGACCATGGTAACCAACTGATTCACTAGCTGAATGACTCTGCTACTGAAGCCAAACCCCCTTAGGATTTTGAATAAAAACTCTCATTCAACATGGTTGTACGCTTTGGCGATGTCTAGCTTGAGAAGAAACCCTTAAGTTTTAGATTCCACAAGTGAATGAATATTCTAATGGACAATGACTATTGAATCTAATATTTTCCTTCTAGGAACAAAACCATTTTTTTGAGGGGAGATCAACGAAGGAAGGATAGAAAGGATCCTTGAAGTCAACACCTTAGAAATGATTTTATAGAGAGAGTTACAAAGACTAATGGGTCTAAACACCTCAAACTCCATTTCCCTTGGTTTCTTAGGAATAAGGACCTTGAAAGTAGCATTCAGTTCCTTAAGGAGCCTTCTGGAACCAAAGAATTCCTTAACAACATTCACTACATCATTTTCCAGAATATCCCAAAACCATTGAAAAAAAAACATAGGAAATCCATTAGGCCTAGGGGCCTTGTTTCCTTCACATGAAAAGGCAACTTTCCTGATTTCCTCCATAGTGGGAATGGCCATAAGCTTTTCATTGTCTTCCCTAACAACAACCTTGGGGATGGCCTATAATAGAAAGTATTGATCATTTTGATTGATTTCCCCACTCACCGAAAGTAGGTTATTATAGAAGAGGACAACTTGCTTTTTGATGTCTTCCTCTTCCTCAAATCTAGTACCATTAACTTGTATGGAAGAAATTCTATTAGAAGCCATGTGTTTTGAAGTAGATGAATGGAAGTACCTTGTATTTCGATCTCCAATAGAGAGCCATGATAACACCCTCGATCTCTGCCTCCAAAACTCCTCCTCTTTTGTTATTATGTCATGCAACTTCACCAACAACTCATTTTCTCTATCCTTAATATCTTCAATGTATCCTTCATTTTGGATTTTGTACTAGATCTTCATAAGCTTCATTTGAAGTTTATATTTAATGCCAAAAATGTTTCCAAAAGATTCTTTTTTCCATCTTCTTAAATTGTGTTTGACTTCTCTAAGCTTTTTAGCAATTCTAAACATAGAAGTTCCCAGAACATCAATATTCCACCATTTCATAATTTCATCTGAGATTAGGGGATGGGACAACCACATTCTTTCAAATCTAAAGGGCGAGTTTTTCTTCACCTTTACAGGGTCTTCCACAAAACTTATGGGAAAGTGATCTTCCCCAACTCTGGAGAGATCTTTAAGAGAGAAAAAATAGCTTAAAAGCCACTGATGATAAATTAAGGTTCTATCCAGCCTAACTTGAATTAGATCTTTACCAGTTCTTCTATTCGACCATGTGTACTTGGCCCCTTGCAATTCCATATCAATCAACTCCTTGTTGTTGATGAAATAAAAAAGATCAAACTTACTCTCCTAGTTCACCTGAGAACCTCCAAATTTCTCCTCATTTAGAAGGGGAGTATTAAAGTCACCCATGACTATCCAATGGTCATTATCAATATTTTTGTGGAAAGCAGAAAGCTCGCTCCATAAAGATTTTCTAGCTCCTTTCCCATTGGGAGCATAGATATTCGACTGATTCCAACTAAAGTTATCTCTGATATGTGTGAATTTAGAAGCCACATGATTGTTGATTTCCAACAAAGGTTCCCCTTTGATGAAGTTCTAGTTCCAAAAAGTAGCTATGCCTCCTGACGCACCATCTGAATTGTTTCCTTGAGTCCCATAGTTCTGAAACATTTTGATCTTCTCCACCTTTTCTTTGGGAATTTTAGTTTCTTGGATGAGGAGGATATCAGGTTTATGATCCCTAACAAAATTGTGCAAAACATCCCTCTTATGAAGGTTATTGAGCCCTCTTATATTCCAGGACATAATTTGCATGTCTTACTGGGGGATTGGAGGATCTTTGAAATGGTCTTTTGAACACCATTCGCTATATCCTGAAAGCTTTCATGCTCTCTCTGCCATTTCCCTGATCTTCTGCCCTGGCCAAGCTCAGTGGCACCACAATCTGCCTTTACTCTTGTTCTGGTAATAACTCCACTTAGAGTATTCTAATGTTTACTTTTATCCTTCTTTTTATTAGAATGAGAGAGGACTTCTTCCCAATCAGTATCTTCTTGGCTCTCCATCTCTCTACCAGATTCCCATTCCTTGTCATTCATTCTTATTTTCTCCCAAGGGAGGGTATCCATTAGGCCATTCCTAGGCTGATTCATATTTTCACTCAAAAGTTTAGTATCTTGGCTCAGATCTTCATAGGTGTCCTTTACAAAATACAGGGTTTTTTTTTTGGGGAATTAAGAGGGTCACTCAAAGGGGAGCATTCGACAGAAGTCGCGTTCAGGATTGGAATGCCAATATCCAAAGACAAGCCCTGGATAGGAATATCCTCCAATCCAGGAAACCCATTTTCTTTTTCTTCTGGTAAGATCTTAAGAGTAGAGGAGACAAAGTCCTCATCCCTTTTCCTTTCCTCTGTATTTTCCATTATTCTTTCCTCATCTTCCCTTGGGCCAATATTATTTTCTGCTTTGACCATAATTGTTAATATCATTAAGATTGTGTTATATTAGAGTAAATATGTTCTTTATATTTCCAAGTAAAATTTTCTATGAATAAATTTATGGATTCTATATGGTTCATTCTTGTTTTATTGCTTATCTTTAATAAATGTTTAAATGATGACATGTGAATGGATGGGTTACATTAGTAGAATTGGTAATTACTTTTATCAATTTTGTTTTTGGATAAATTACGTAACGTCACCTCGTGTACTCCAAGGGACTTAGGTGTTTAACTTGTAATCATTAGCTATGTTTGTCGCATTAGTAAACTTAGTGCTTATTCTTAATGTTTTCAAAAAAAAAATTGTAGCGTATTTAGTTGTTCTTTGGGGTTTACGCGACAGGGTGTTACAATTATGATAGCAAAAAAAAAAACCAAGTTACAAACAGATTTGAGAAGGGCATAGTGATATATACCTAACACCAAAAGTGGGTTTTGAACACTGCTAAAAGATAAATTCACTCTAAGGTGAATGGGTCTCTATATAGGGGTCCAAAATCTAATTTTACAATCTTCAGATCTTGGATCTAGGCTTCTAATTTCTTCAAGTTTGATTGTCGAAAAGCCGGAAATAAAATCTATAGGCGAGTTTTCGTGGCTTGACAACAATAATAAAAACTAAATGAAAACTTTGTAAAATTTCTCTTTTGATTGATTTCAGTCCTTCTTCACCTTTAAATCTACACAAACAAAGAGAGAATAAAAATGTTTTTTTTGGGTGAATAGGGGTTTTCCTTGGCCAAACCCCAGTTTGGTAATTAAAAACTGATGATAAAACAATGATAAATGGAGGGAATTGATGAATGAAAAAATCTATGCTACAACTTATCAAACCCTTAATGGCTACCTTTAAAGGACTAAAGTTTAACACATCACTCCAATGAGCTTGATCTTGCATGAATTCGCTTGAATGATTGCTTGAATGTTTGAAACCTACATCACAAGTTAGTACCAAAACATGACATGAACACAGATGAACTTTGAGATGATGATCTTGATTGTTGTTGCAGATGACTAATAAATCTCCTCTAAAATGCTCTTGACAATAGTATTTTCTCTTGTGAAGTTTGAATTATGTGTGTTAAGTTTGAATTGATAAAATAACTTGTGAAGTTTGAATTATGCGTGTTAAGTTTGAATTGATAAAATAACTATGTATTTATAGGTGTTTATCAAATTACCCAAAAATTAGATTCCAAAAGCCAACATTTGAGACATGAATTTGAATCATTAAAATGTCACTAAAAACATATTAAAAAATGGGTCTTAGGACTTAAAGGGGACCTATTTTCCCTTGGGTGAATGGTTCCTAGGACCTAAATCTAGGACACAATTTCTAAGGTGTTATAATTAATTTTAGCAATTGTTTAATACAGTTTCCCTTTTGGAAAACATGAATAATAAGGCTTTGTAATGCATAATTTAGGTAATTAGAAGCTTAAGTCCAATTTATTAAGGGGATGTAAATATAGTGTGAAAATGTAAAGGAGTACATTTTTCTACATGCTACAAATTGTCAACACAAAATAATGTACATAAAAAAATACAATTTCATTCACCTTTTTGGATTATAAATATCCCCTCTTCCGCTTTGATACCATAAAAGAATTAGGAGATCATTGAGATAAAACAAGCATAAGTGAACAATGTAAAATATTGTATTAAGTTGACCCAAATTACATAGAGTACAAAGACTTGCATAAATATAGGAAAGTAAGAGGCAATCCACCTATGATATGGATTGACAAGTGCCCCATGAAGTGGTACAAATGAGTAGATAAGTCTCCTATAGGTGTCAACCTATGGATCACTAGGAATACACAAACCAACAACCTATTTGACTAAGTTATCAACCTTGATGCCAAGTGTTGATTGACCTTTGAGGTGAGATGGAAAGTCTTCCAACTTCAAAAGGTAGCACATGAGGTTTACCAAATAACAAGCTAACTTCTAGAGACTTAAAGATTGCACATTCAATTAGACAAGATGTTGTCTATCCTCATCAACCTAAGTACACTTAAGTATAGTGAATAGATAAATTATTCACCTAGGATTTTAAGGGCATTGAATGGATAATGATTACTAAGAAATATCTTTTAGGGAATTGGTAGTCAAATTTATTACTTGCTTGGAATCTTCCATTTTAAATTCTCTCTAAGCTTTTTAGACTTTCTTTCAAGTAAAATAAAATACAATTGTTTATCAATTTCATATATGAATAAAATAAAAATTAACTTTAACTAGTTGACTCATAAACTATGTAATGTCTAAGTAGAACACTAAAATGATCAAATATTTTTTAATAATAATTAATAAAAGATAAACTTTTTTTGACTTTGATATATCATTATGATAGAGAATTAATATCAACTAATTGACTTAATAATGTTTATATCTAATTTTATACAATGACAAAACGGTCTAATACATTGAATATATTAAATAAATAAACATTATTAAAAAAATATCTAATAAAATTTGGAATCAACTTTATTATTTGCTTAAAATAATATTCTATTTTGGATGCTCCCTAATCTCTCTCAAATACATTTGCTTATTTGACTGCTCAATGTATTATCTAGTTTCCAATTTTTAGAGGACTGAGATTCTTTTATCATTGGTGCCCAAATTTAATGGATCGAAAATTGTTTACTTAATATTTAAGAGATCAAACTTCCGTTTACAAGACGAAAAGAAATACTTTTCCTTACGTGAATAGGTCTTTAACACGTGGTCATAAAGTTGCTCGTACTTATAGAAAGCAATCCTATGACTAAATAGAAAGGAGATTAACATGAACAATGCCTCGTCCAAATCCCGAACTTTACGCTTGTCAAATTCTTTTGTGCATTATTTATCACGTTTACAGCGTGGAAATTTCCTCTTATGAATCTGATCTGTGCTTCATACAATTATTTATATACTTTTATCTTATATTTATTATTAATACTATTTTATTGTTATTTTGCTTAGTTTATTTTAGGTGGATATTGACTATTGAAAAGTTTGAATAATAATAAAATTATTATTGTCTATTTTTGTGGTGGGACGGATTTTACGAAGAGAGTTTGGAATATACTTTTATGAGGAGAGTTTGGATAATTTTATCATATGATGTGGTGTCATAGAGCATATCAACAAGTAACATCAAATGTTCATAAAGAATTTTAAAAACCGACAATCATTTTAAAAATATAACATTATCTATTGATAGAAAATTTATAAAACCACGTAATATCAAAAGTCTCACAGCATATATTCAACAAGATTATTTAAAAAGCTAAATGAACCCTCCATAAACAATAACCTGAATTTGTAGATATTTGAAATAGCACTTATGACATAATTATTAGATGACAACTACACTTACCAGTTTTGTAGATATTTGAAATAGCACTTATGACATAATTATTAGATGACAACTACACTTACCAGTTTTTTCCTTTAGACAATTAATATTATGTGAATATGTTAAAAAACTAACAGATATACTATGAAATTTCATGCTTCTTGTAAAGGATGTTCATCGTTTAATTGTATTTAAATAATTCAATAATGAAATAGTCAATAATAATGATTTTTATGCCGAAGGCCTGTCCCATGTGAGCTTTCCGGGCTCATTTTGCCAGTGAATGGTCCAAAACCAAGGATAGGGCTTGGTTGACATGAAAACAAATCTGAACCGTCCATAATTTTTGGCGTGTTTTTCTGCTTTCCCACCGGTTCGCTGAAAATTGCGCAGCCTCTCCATCCTCACGTCACACGCCTGCAAATGAAATAAATTTTGCACCTACTTTTGCTTACCATTTAAAACGGTGGCGATGTAAATTGCATTTCAAAATTTAATTATTTGCCAACATTCCTCACGTCACACTTGCAAACGAATTAAGTTTTGCATTTACTTCTGCCAAACCATTTAATACGGTGGCGATGTAAATATTTCGAATGTAAATATCTGAAAATTAGGTTTTGCATTTACTTCTGCCAACCATTTAATACAGTGGCGATGTAAATATCTAGAATGTAAATATCTTAAATGCATTTAGCTCGCCGAAACCTTATTTTCATGTAATATTTTTCCTGCAAAATTCTCCTGCAAGCCTTGTCACCATCACTGAAGAAAAACACCATTTCTAAGGTAAGTCAATTGCCTTTGTTTGAATAAGAGATTTTTCCCATACACTCTCAACTACTTGTATTCTGATTTTAGAAGTATTGTTATTGTTTTCTGAATTGTATGCAGCCATTTTCCTTTGTACGCAGCCACTTGTTGTTCTTCCTGCAAAGTCTGCAGAAATTCCTTAAGCATCTTCCAGGTAAGTCACCCTTGTCTGTTCACTTAATGTCTACAGAAAGCTGCCATGATTATTATAAACGTGTTTGTTGGTTTTTATTCTTTTGTGGTAATCTGCAGAAAAATAACACACTTAGTTTAACATTTGTGAGTTTTTAAAATGACACAACAATCAAACCCTAGATGATATTAGTTAATAATTTCATTCTTCCCTTGACGCCATATTACCTATTCCCTCTCTGGGTCGATTTTATCAGCCACTGACTACTTCTTGAACCAGAAAATCATTCCTTCCAGCCGCTTATTTTCGCCCTGCATACATAAACAATAAAAGATTAAAACTTTACACACATGTGAGCTTTTCAAGCTCATTTTACTTATGAACGGTCCAAAACGAAAAATAGGACCTGGTTGACAATAAAATGAATATCAACCGTCCGTCATTTTCGCCCTTATTTTCTGCTTTCCCCGCTGCTGTCGCTTCGCTAAAAATTATGGCTGTAATGAGCACATTTAGGTTTTCACTTTATGGCATCCCTTATTTTACTGACATTTTTTTTGGACAACACACGGTTGTGTACAGTTGTTTATAACTATGCAACAAATTTGTTTTCATAATAATTTTTATAGTATTGTAGTAGTTGGCACGTTGAAGTTTACTGTGCATGTATTATGAGCCGAAATGATGAAATTTACCTTTTTCTTAAATCGTCCACCTACAAACTCATAATAATAGTTTTTATAATAATTTTTTTCTTAAATCATCCAGCTACAAACTCATAATAATAGTTTTTATAATAATCTTTATAGAAAACAGACGTCACTGCTACAAACTCATAGTATTTACCTGAAAAAGAGTCATCTCCAAACAAAGTAAGATTGTATCTCTTTACTGTCTTTAGCACCCTCTAGAGACTCTATTTTTGTCCTCTGTATTTGGTCAGCAGCCTTCAATTCTCCTATTAGATGGATATTGTTTCAATCACACTCAACAAGCTTTGTCAGTAGTTTCCTCTTTCATACTTCATTCTCATTTCTCACATGCTAGCCAAAAGAAAAAAGTGCAGTGACCCAGATTAGAGTAAGCAGTTTATGTCTTTATTCCAAACTTATTTTCTGAACCAAACTTGTAATGCTACCTGCCTATCTATTCCCTTGGCATGATTGATAAAACTCAATACCAAACAACCTCAATACCAAACAAAAATGGAATTGAAATCATAACAAACCCAAACAAAAAAAATCCCATTGAAAATATTGTTTAAATTCTTACTTTACAGAGTTTTGAAACAAAAAACAAAAAATATAATTATTAAATTATACGGGCCTCTCTCCAGAGGGACATCAAACCGATCCTGTGTAGTATGGCCAAGGTGCGACTTCAGGGGACTGGAACGCAACACATATTAGATGAATTCAACAATAATCTCTGGTCAAATAGAGGTAGTGTCAAATTGCTGTGTTATGTGCCCATGGGCTTTACTATTTGCAGGCCATTAAAAATTAAATTGCACATGTCAGAGATTTCCATGTCCAAATTGCACTCTGCTTCTACTTCTAAATCCGATGGAGGACACCAAACAAACCTCAATACAACCATGACAAAGGCGAGCAAAGAAAATAAAATCATTTTTGTCTTAAAACCTACAGATAATACAATCTCGCCACGTTTATCTTCTCTTCTTCGTGCTTGACAACTAGAAAAGATGTAAAAGGTCCTTCACACCACGTATGAAATTTAAAAATTGAAATAATTGACATCTGCTACAAAGATGGTTTTTGAAATTATCAACATGCAGGGGCGTTTAGGCTTTCCACCCCCATTCAACATTTTGATTAAAAATATATTTAAAATAGACTATTATATATCAATAAATATGTATTATAATGTAATTTATATGATATAATATTTATATATTATATAATATACAAATATTCTATTGTTTCATACATTTTAAAATAAAACTATTAAATACATATATAAAATATAATTAATATTTAATAATTACTATAGTTTTATATAAAACAAAAATTTAATTATTGTTAAAATTAGTAATTAGTAAATGTAGGCAAAAAATACACCACAATTTATCTTAATTGACCGGCTGAAATCTGTACACCAATTGTGTAACATGAATTGATTTGCTTGAAAAAATACTTCAAAGAAATGCTCTCATAAATACACTGATTGAGGAGATGCACCCATGGAATTCATTGAAAATAATTTACAACTTACAAATGAATGCAAATGGAAACCTTAAGGCCAAATTTCACCCGCATCCTCCCAGCCTATTGCCACGGATGTTTCCCCCAAAACCATTTTCTTCTCCCCCTATATTTTTTTTGCTTTACCCCCTCCAACTAGCATGCGTAAATCCCTATTTACCCTTCCCTCCTTCACCAAAAATTGCCACATCACATATACATGCAAATTGTGGAGGCATCTGCAAGGCACGTGGGCAAGGGAAAATTCCTTGCATTATGTTTATCTACATAGATAATCTACAACTTTGTTCATTGTATTGAGCTGCAACAAGAAATCGAACACCTTTACAAAAGGCAACAATAATAGACAGACATTGTACTCATTAAATTATGCTGTATTTTTTTTCAAATACATTTAATATATTATAATTAAACTTTAACAGTACCTTGTATATAAGGTATTGTATTTACTATTTATGCAATCATTTTTATTTCAAATTTAGCGGTATGTTATCATTGGACCAAACGAATGGCTAGGAGCTTAATTTAGTTTGTCTTGTCTTCCCCTTACCAGGACCGTGTCTTTTCTTCTTGATCTAAATTCTTCTTTTTCTGGTTAGCCCCCACTCCGAGCTCTGTTCTCTGCTTTAGAAGATTCCTGTCCCTTTAGAAGATATACGAGGAGAACGTGGTTGGTAAATGGATTGTGTACAAGCCAGGCCAGTCTTGTTCTTCAATGGAGTTGGAAGATCTCTCTCTTCATCTTCTTAATACTGGCCTTGCTATCACAACTTCTGCCTGCCAAGCACCAACTACTTTATCACGGATTCACAAATTTGTTCTTAACCAATTTTTTATGCCAGATAATTTTTTATGCAGTTTTACTTGTGTTTGTATAGCAAAACTGTAAGACATTTATATACCTAATATGTTTTGGCCGGTAGTAGTATCACAATTAAATTTATATTATATACAAAATAATGTAAAATGACATTTTATTATAATATAATTTGTAAGGAAAACAAAATATAAATTACTAATTTCTTAATATAATGAAAAACATTAATACTAATATTCTTTACTTTATTGAAAAGCTCTCTCTCATTATAAATTTACCTATTCACGAAGACAAAAATATAGTACCTTTACAAAGTCAAAGATTACAAATGCATAATTCCAGGTGGAAGAATTACAAATGCTATCAAGTTAAGTTACGCCAAGTTTCACGAGTAGTATTTGCAACGGAAAATATTTATTAACAATACCGATATCTGCCAGCACATCCAGTGAAAGTTGCATTTATTAACTCTGCAAATTTTTGTAATGCTTAAACTGCCAACCAAGGCTCAACTATGATTGTCCACTGTCCACAGACATCCAAAAGCTATTTGTATCCCCCTCCACTTGTCACCGGAATCATGGGTACCCAATTTATTTTTCAAAAATTTTACTGTTATTAAAAGATTATTTATTGTCTAGTATTTATTATTTGATTGTTTTTTAAGAATTCATTTTTCAAAATTTATTCATTTTATTATATATTATATATTATTTATTATATATAATTTAAAACTAATTAATTATTATATTTTTAAAGGGAAAGGATGCCATGTTAAAATCTAAATGTACTCTTATTAAGGTAGTATTAATAGTTAATACATAAATAATAAGTATAATATAATAATATAATACATAAAATAATTATATAAATAATACATATTCATATAATAATATAATAGTTAATAAACAAAATAAAAAATTAATAATAATATTAAAATCATTTTCTAAATGACCTACCAATTGATTTCATACACTACACAAATGTGTGTTAAAAATAAATAAATAAATTCCTAATTGACATTCCACACCTCTTCATATTAATAATGAAATAGACAACTTCATATTATATTGATTTATAATGTATTTTTTTTAATACTAATAATAATATTTTAAAATCAATTTTAATGAAAAATTGTTTATTTATATAACAAAATTAATAATTGAAAGAAACAAGTATCAAATATATGAGAAAAACAAGTCACTCAAGCATGGGTGAGGGCACAAGCGGCACACATATTAGGGCAGAGACTACATTATACTCTATCTAAACTTTGAAGCTCCAAACTAACTGAATAAGGAAAATCATATAGAAAGTGTAGAAAAAAAGAGACAAAAGGTAGTGTTCTATTTAGACCTGATCTGAAAGTGTGCACAGATCAAATCAATTAAATGAAAATTACGTCAAGATCATAATAATGAACACATTTGGGTCTTACTAAAATGAAAATTACGATCAAGATCTTAATAATGACCACAATTAAGTTCAATATCTTATTAATGAGCACAATTACGTTTAAACATTACACATAATTAATATAATGTATTTTTTATTATAATATAAAATCAATCATAAATAATATGATCATACTATCTAATTATTATATATATTATTTTCTTTAACAAAATTATTGATAAAATTAAAGTCACAGTCAAGATTTAATAATGAGCACATTTAAGTTTTAATAAAATGAAAATTACAACCAAGATCTTAATAAAGAGCACATTTAGATTTTAACATACCTGCATAATTAATATATAATGTATATTTTATATAATAAAAAATATATATAAATAATATGATTATACTATCTAATTATTTTATAAATTATTCTTTAACAATATATATATATATATATTTCAAAATAATAATAAAAAGTATATAAATATAATTATAATTATCATGTGTTGCATAAATGCATGCAAAAAAAATAGACCGAATTTTTTAATCATTTTTACATACGTTTATAATTTATTATTTAATTAAAATTATCATTTTTAATTACTCTTATAATTTATTAACCAAAATTGTTATTTATTTTTTATTTAAATATACTTTTATAATATGTCTAAACAATTAGTCAAAGAAAGGGTAGAATTTTATAATATGTACAAAAAATTAATATATATATTTGGGGTTCTAGAAAAGATGTTGTATATTTTATTTCATTTAAAAGAAATAACATTATAAATAGGTCTAAACAATTAGTCTAAATTTGCCTTGTACCCATTCATTTGGTCCAATGATACTATGCAGCTAAATTTCAAATAAAACTAATTGCATAAATACAAAATACAATACTTTATATACAAGGTAAAGTTGTTATTTCTATTTAAATTTATTTGATTATTTAATAATTAATATAGTTTAATTAAAATTAATTTATATAATTTAATATTTGATAATATTATGATTTTATCAATTACTTGTGTTTTTTCAAACATAAATTTTATAATTTTATTAGTTTTATTATATTTTCAATTTGAAATTTCTTTATTCAAATTTCATATATATTTATATGTTTCTTATTTCTATTAGCTGTTATTTCTATATGTTTTAATCATTTTTTATTACTTTTACCATTTATTAAGTAAAGTTGGTATTTATATTTAATTTATTTGATATTTTATAACTAATA
>VDFB02193867.1:117285003-117389246 GCA_007258455.2 Sequoia sempervirens
AACCATAAAACCCTCTCCCTAGGCTTAGAAACCATATGTTTTATTGAAAGTAGCACTTGCCAAACACTCCAAAACTTGAAAACTATTGAAACAAGCCTAATATACCCTACTCATGCTCAATCTAACATAAAATAATGCTTCCCAACTCAAAAACTCAATTTAAATCACCAAAATCTCAATTTTGTTAAGGAAAACTCAACATTTCCTCATTTGGTTTGACGCCCAATCCAAGATCATCCTCCATTCAAGTTTATCATGACCTCTTATAATGTTTCCCTCTTAAAAAAAACCACTTCAACTTCAAAAACTAACATTTGAAAGAGGTGACCGTTGGCCTCCCTCTTTAATAGATTTTTACAACCCTTCACTATTAGTTAATTTGACTTGACTTAGCACTTTTTGCACAGGTAAAATTATTCGTCATGCTGAAGAAACAAAATGTTAAAAGGAAAAAAACTAATAGATGATCAGCTCCAATCCTTCAGAGATAATGAGAAAAAATGGATGAGGGAATATTGTGAAAAGCAGAAATTGCAAACGATTAACGAAAGAAAGCTAGTTGAAGAGGAACCTCAACCATCAAAAAGAGAAAAGAAATTGGCAGCACAAAGGGCATGAATACAAAAGAGTTGTGCTAGGGGAGATGTAGATACTGTAGTTGGAGACAAACCTTTACTACAAGTGAATATGAACTATTAAGCACAAGTGAATATGGAGGGACACCATCTACCACAAGTGATTATGGTTGGACACCATCCACCACATCTAAATTTGAGAGTACATCATCACTCGGATTTGACGAACAAGGTATGCCATCATCCACACATGAACCTCAAGGTATGCATTCTATTCCACCCTTAGTCAAAGGTACACAATATAGCCCACCTCAATTAAATATTGATGAAATTGCTAATGTTGAGATGTATGTACCTAAGAGAACACCACCTAGAATTTTGCATAGAAAGCCAAAGCTTTTGATTAATATTGATGAGGATATTTTGTAGCATATGGAAGGTAAGATTCTAGAACACACTTGTAGAAGATATGCTGATAAGATTTGGAAAATGTTATTTGAAAGGCTAAATGAGACCGAAAGATGTCAACTATTTGTTCAAATGATGTGGGATTTAAATTATAGAAACATCATGAAGACTCTTGGGTTGAGAACATCAAATGCATCAAGTGAAAACACTATTGTGAAGAATCTAATGGATGTTTATGAGAGTGTGGGTAAGGAATCATGCTCAAAGGATAGTAATGTCACCCGACGTGTCATTACATCAATTTTGGTAAGCTATCAAACAAAGAGATCTTGTCTCATTAAAAAGACAAGTGAAAAAATGGGAATTAGTAGAATTTTTTTTATCAAAAGCCATTCAAAGGTGACAAAGAATTGAGGGCACTGATTCAAATGAATTATGGGAATTCTTGGGAAGACCACCACATAAAGATAAAAAAGTTGTTGAAGCATTGAGAACACTAATTGAAGATTACTGGAAGAATAATACAAGGTCATCTCTGAATCAAAGGGATGTCGTAAGAAGGAGAATCGGTAGTCAGAACTGTGAGCCACATCCAAAGCATTCTTTGGATATGACTCAAACCCATTTTTTTCATAAATTTTAAAATGCTTATCCTCAAATTAGTATTTCTCAAAGATTGTTTGAAATGCTTAAACCTTTTTATGTCAAGATAAATCACACACGCACTACTTGTTATTGTAGACTACATATTGAATGCGCTAACCATGATGATGTTTATGATTCTATATGTTTAGATTTGCATACTAACGATGTTTTGTAAGATTGTGGCATAGAAGCCCCACCAAAATGCTTCAAGAGAGTTCTTATCAAAAAATTTATGTCAAATAGAGGATGGCCAAATATTCTATAGGACAACATGCTTGGATGGTTCATGTGAGCGTTGTGGTGGCTTGGAACGAATGCTAGAATGTCAACATATTGAAAGCACAAATGAGGTGGGACATAAACTAGTAGATTTTAGGAAGTATAAAATAGTGGCATACGCTACAAAAGATGGGTCTCAAGAAAAAAGGTGTGATTTGGTTATTGAGAAGATTCTAGTGTATCAATTTATGTCCATGTTTCGTGAGAATCTAGTGTATGAGTATACAAGGCCTACCCATAGAGCCCGATGGTTGGACATGCAATTCAAGATATGCAAGGACACCTTTCTAGTTGGCAGCATAGTATTAGTGGTTGACTTTGTAGAGAACTACACTCTATAGCCACAGTGTGAGGTGCAGTCATAGTATTACTACTCCACATAGGTTTCGATATTTGTGCACATAGCATTCATTCATGTAGCTGATAGAACAAAGGACGAAACAAAGGTATTGAGGGAGTATTACTTTTATGTTAGTGATGATCACACACATTCTCTAGAGTTTGTGCAAGGTTGCTTCCAAATGTTCTATAGTGATTTGGCTTGGAGGGGCATAGAATATGGTCAGATAATTTTGTAGCACAGTTCAAGAACGCATGCATGTTCTACTGGTTGTGTAGGATGCATCTCACTATAGGTGTCAAACATATGTGGAACTTTTGTGAGGCTAGGCATGGAAAGGGGGAGCATGATGGTGTAGGAGCATGTGTGAAAAGAGAATTAACACGAGAAGAGTTAAAGTATAAAGATAGTGCAAAGTTGACAGATGCAAGTTCAATTGTCGAGTGGTGTAATGCTTCGATGGGTCCAGGTAATGAAGGTACATCTTCAGTTTGTAGATTTTTTTGGTTGATGGATGATACTAACATTGCAGCATATGAGGATTGTTGTACACTAATAGGATTGAGTGAGCTACACACTTTCCTTCCCTCAAATGTAGGTTCATGTAATATCGATAGATGTAAGATGGCATGCTTTTATTTTTCATGTACAATGCAAGCTTGGAATGATTGTGAGTCAGGGGACTGGGTTGACAAATGGTTGACAAGTTATCTTAGCCCACTTCACACATATCACCCTCTGACGACATTGAAACTAACACAAATGGAATCATCGGTTGACTTTGACCATGTATCAAATCTAGTTCAACTAGGTAATATATCCACTTGCTTATTTTTTGAAATTCTATATTGTTATCTTACTTTGTACTGTATTCGTAATTTTGACTAATTGCAAGTGATTTTATGCACAAATCAATGTAGGGCATGTTTATGCAGTTATTGCAGATGAAGAAAATGAAGAGACAATAGACTATTACTTGTTTCATTATGTTGAGGCCAAAAGGAAATTAGAAGCCTCAGTTATAGATGGAGAAAACATCGAATACCCTACAAGCTCAATTGTTGTTATTGGAACGTGGCTTAGAAGGTACCCACATAAGAGTGTTAAACATTGGCTATTTGAGGAATTTGACACACATCGTAAGATTCTTCATTACTCAAACCTTGTTGTGGCATCCAATGTTCGTTTGAGAAAATATGGGGGTAGAACTTTGAACAAGACCTTGTGGAAGGTCCGTGAGTTTGACCATGAGGAAATACTTGACACAATAAAGAGTAGAGCAGATCCAGATGGTTCATTGGATTAATCTGTAAGTATATGCACAATGGTTCTTATTAATTTATACTTATATCCACATTAATTTGTTTGATGCCAATGCTATCATGTCTTATTTTACTTTGCATATTTGTAAGTAACCCGGTAAACATTGATCGGTGTCCCTTTGCAGAAAATGTAAATTTATGAGCCATCCAAGAGAATCTTAGGCATAAAAGCAATGCAACATCCCTATTTTGATGATCTTGAAAAATCTCAATTATGATTTTCAGCCATTACAAAAGTGCATGCAAAGCTTGGTAAGGGAATTTCAAGTTATTCATTTGAAGTTAACCTTATCATGAGCACCTATGATGTAGACATTATAGGAGCATCTTGAATTTCAAGATATTCTAGATTCATGATAGGTGTTGTGTGCAATAGGTATCTTGGAAGTCATAGTGAAGATGTATGAGTAGGAGTGACTAAGTTGAGAGACTGCCATGCCTATCTGTAAGTGCCTTCCATCTATTTTCATTTCATTTCCATTTTGGACATGAGTTGTTTCTTTTTATTCTTTTACTTTGCCTATTTGTAACTAAACTAGTAAAAATTGATTGGTCTCTCCTTGCAGAAAATGCTGATTTTAGAGCCATCAAAGAGAATCTCAGCCAAAAAATCAATGCAACATCCTTATTTTGATGATCTTGACAAATCTCAATTTTGATTTCAAGCCATTATAAAAGAGCACGTGAAGCTTTGTAAGGGAATCTCAAGTTTCTCATTTGAAGTTAACCTCTAAATGAGAACCTATGATGTAGACATTATAAGAGAATCTTGAATGTATGAGTGACATTGTAAAATATCTGTGAGAACAGAGTACCTAAGGCATTGTAATGAGATTTACTTGTAATGACATTTACTGAAATAATAAAATTTGGTGTAGGGGCACCAAGGTTATTGAGCAAATTTGGTTCATGAAAATATTTTAAGTTAGTTTTGTGTTTTGAGTTTTTTCAATTGAATAAGGTCATAACACTTCCACAATTGATTTATAATGTAATAAGTCATGTTAGTTACAAAAATAGTGGTTAGGAATGATTGGAAAGATGTAGAATCATTTGTAAAGGCTATTTAAAGCCTCTTGAAGGCTATTTAAGTCAATATTTGAATTTGTAGCCTTTTGAAGGAATTTTTTTCAATATGGTTGTAAATGTACTATTAGTGATATTGAGATTGTTAACCTTCAAATAGTAGCAATATTTTATGTTGATGAAATTTCCTTTAGATGCAAGGATTCAAAGCACATCAACCATGTGGTACAAATGATTAAATCCCAGAGACGATCTATAGAAATGAAAGAGTTTAAAAAGGAATAGAGAGCTACACTGGTGACTTAGGAGAAAATTTAGTGATGCAAAGTCAAGGTGGAGAAGACTCAAACAAATTAGATTTCAGTAAATCAACAACCTTTGTTATTTCATTTGGCCATGTTGGAATAACTACCAACAAAAAGGCTTCCAAACTCAACAATTTGGCTTAAATTCTAGATAATGCCTCTGAAGGACCATCTCATCATCAATATAGCATCTACTCAAACCCCCAACACCATTCCCAAGCTGGACATACAAGGTTTCTTTGCAATTTCTTGGAGATCCTTCAAATTGCCTTGGAAAAATGCTACAAAATTAGCCCTATTTTACAAACAAAATTCTCTTTAAATTTATTCTAACCCCACAAGCTCTTGGATAGTCATCAAATAGGTCACAAAAATCCCAATTCCATAGGTTTTAGAAAAGTACTCAGCCTATAAGCGGGTACGTGCAGGATCATGATGGGCCAAAAAGTGGTAATATTATGGGTATTTGTAGGGTATGTGGCTGACGAATTTTTTTTACCCAAAATTGATGAAAAAAAAAAGGGTTTTTAGAGGAGATTCTCAGCTTTCCACCAATATAAATTATGCTTTAATTTGAATTTAATAAATAATTATTATTTATTTTTCTATTAAATTACAACTAAAGTCTTGATCGATAGGATTGCAAAACATCTATAACTTTCAAATGGTATCACATTTTTTGAATCTAAAATATGTGTCACATTCTATACTTCACATACTATAGGATTAAAAAAAGAAAAAATAAATTTCATGAAGTTTTGACCAAGTTAAGGTGGTCAAACATACGAGTTTTTATATTTTTTAAAAGTTGTAATAAAAAATTCATAATTAATTATTTACTTAGAAAAAAATTACAAAAAATAATGCATCACATCTGGAAATAAGTCCTCTGCTTATATATAAAATCTTATAAAAGAATATTATCATTTTATTATGGCTAGGGTGTTTAGACAAACACCTACTTCTTGGTTTTTCCTTAAAATTTAAGTACTATTGCATTGAAATTTCAAATTTTCACCAAATAAATTTTATTTATTTTTAAATAAACCTAGTATTTTAGAAAATACATTCAATTTTCTATAGATTCTATTCTTACATAAATTTGAAATAATATAGATAACTTATTCAAATTTTTACATCAAGTTTCCTAACACTGATTTTTTTGAATTTTTTGCCACTTAAGGGCCTATTTTTTCCATGTTGATCTTGCACATACCCAAGCCATAATTTCTTAAAACCCTCAATTTCCTAACAAATACTTAGGGTTTTTAGTATCTCACAACTCCAAGGCCTTCCATACCTCACCAAAGCATCAAAAAAGTTTTTTAGGGTCTACACACACATAATAAACCTTTCTTGGCCTTTAGACTCAGTAGATCTCAAAAACATCACTTTGGTTCCTCCATTTCAATCCAAAATCTCACATTCTTAGCCTAAAACAACATCACCAGCCCTATAAACACCTTACCATTATTAAAAGAGCTAAGGAAAATTGAAAACAAAACATTTTAAACATTTTCTTTGAGTCACAATTCACCACACTAGGAGGAAGGGCTCCATCACAAAAATTAAAGTAAGCTCAGACCCTGCTGGTCTGTACAAGCTAAATAAAGAAAAATGGATATTCCTTTCACTAAAACAACTAAAGGTGTATCAAAACAGATTGAAATCTAGGTTAAGACCTTCTACCATTTTTTTTCATGAATTTATAATCATAGGAGGCTTGTACTAGGCTGTACACAGAGAAAAGAAACTGAAAAACTTAGAAAAATGTTGAAATTCCACAGTTTTAGGCGTTGTGAAGAGCACCAATCTTCAAAAAAACTATTGATTGAACCCGCATTTAAGATTGAATGATGTTTTTAATAAATTTAAAATGTGAATCATCTCCCTTCAATTCCCATAACTACCTTTGAACCACCAAACCATTATTAAGCCCACAAATACTAGTATTTAACAATGGTTTTGCTCAATAAGCTTTATCATGCAAATTTATTATTCTAAAGGCCTAGGACCACTTAGAAACCCTTATAACATCACTTTTAGACTCTTTATCTACTCCCATCTAATTTTTTACATAATTTTCCTTTATGGAAATATCAACAATTATTTAATTCAAGAGTGCTTTTGCACATTTGTCCACCCTAACCTACTAATTCCCAAAGTACATAAAAGATTGGTCTATTAGACCTTATTCAAGACAAAAAGACCTCAACATACTAACATTTACCAACTATCCTCCCAATTTACCATCAAAAAATCACAAATTGAGGGTGATGTGTGGGCACTCTTGCACCATTCAACTTTCAAAAACAAAGTCAATTAGGTTGGCAACCATGTGGATCGAGTTAGCATTTGATGGAAGAGGAAGAAAGATGAATGAAACTCTAGAGGCCCACCAGACTAGATTTTGTTATTGAACCATGAGAGTAGAAGAGATAGTTGATATCATGTATCAAAACATTAGGCATGCATTCTTCCAACCAACGGAGAAGGAGATGATTACTTTGCTTCATTTTCATTTGCATAAGCATATCAAGGCATGGGAACCAAGAAGACCATGGATGTCTAGTTTTATGTGGAGGTAATGGATGTGGTCCAAAATTTAGGAGGGGAAAGAAGGTCAATGTATGATCTTAATGAAATTGAGGAAGAACAACAAGAGAGGGACAAGAAAAATAAAATCAATACAGAGTTTCAAGGATTTGTCAAGTGAGTAAGAGAGCTATGGGAGCAACCTCATCTAAAATATTTTGAACTAGAGTTTGATATGTACCATTTAGAGAGCTTGATTTTCAAGGAGCTCCTTTCAAATCCTCTACTTTTATTATTCTTATGGTAAACTGTTTAATAGAGTTGGTGGAATTACCTTTCTTAGTAATCACTATTAGTGAGATTGAGATTGTTAACCTTGAGAGAGTAGGACTTGGGAAAAAGGAATTTGATATGGCTATTGCTTTCAAAGACTTTCAGCGAGATGTAATCCGCATTAACACCATTCCTCAATCCTCACTTGATGGCATCAAGGAATGGTTGAAATCCATGGTTATAAAGTATTATGAAAGAAGAATGAACTTGTACTAGCAGCCAATTTTGAAGACTATTACTGATGATCCAAATAAATTTATTGAATATTTTTGTTAGGAATTTTTGAATATGGAAGCTAGTGATTTTTATTTTGATAATTCAGAAGAGTCAGATCAAGTATATGAACCCTCTAATGTAGAAGAGGAATCATAATCTTATTTCATGTAGCCACCATCAAGAGTGTTACAAGCCAACATGATGGAGGGAATTTTTATATAAGGATAATTTTTAATGTTGTAGGTACTGGCTTTAATACCAACTACAATGGCAACATTGAAATTCCCTAGTAGTATTTATGTTGAGGAAATTTCCTTTAGATGCAAGGATTCAAAGCACATCAACCACATGTGGTACAAATGATTAAATCCTAGAGACAATCTATAGCAATGAAAGAGTCTAAAAAGGAAGACAAAGCAACATTGGTGACTTAGGAGAAAATTTAGCTTTCAAAAGCAAAGTCAATTAGGTTAGTAGACATGTGGATCAAGCTAGAATTTAGTGGAAGAGGAAGAAAGATGACTGGAACTTTGGAGGCCCACCATATTAGAATTCAATATTCAACCATGAGAGTAGATGAGAGAGTTGATATCATGTATCAAAACATTGAGCATGCATTATTCTAGCCAGTGGAGAAGGAGATGATTACTTTGCTTCATTTCCATTTGCATAACCATATCGAGGCATGGGAACCAAGAAGACCAAGGATGTCAAGTTTTATGTGGAGGTAATGGATGTGGTCCAAACTTTAGGAGGGGAAAGAAGGTCAATGTATGATTGTTAACCTTGAGAGAGTATGACTTGGGAAAAAGGCATTTGATATGGCTATTATTTTGAAAGACTTCAAACAAGATGTACTCTGCATTGACGCCATTCCTCAACCTTCACTTGATGGCATGGAGGAATGGTTGGAATCCATGGATATAAAGTATTATGAAAGGAGAATGAGCTTGAACTAGTGGCCAATTTATTGAAGTTGGTGGTTGAGAATTTTTGAATATGGAAGCTAGTGATTCTGATTCTGATAATTTAGAAGAGTCAGAACAAGGATATATGAGTTCCATCTAATGTAGAAGAGGAATCAAAATCATATTTCATGTAGCCACCATCAAGATTGTTACAAGCCAACAAGATGGAGGGAATTCTTATATAAGGATAATTTTCAATGTTGCAGGTACTGACTTTAATACCAACTACAATGGAAACATTGAAATTCCCTAGTAGTATTCATGTTAAGGGAATTTAATTTAGATGCAAGGATTCAAAGCACATAAACCACATGTGGTAAAAATGATTAAATCCTAGAGACGATCTGTAGCAATGAAAGAGTTTGAATAGGCAGACAGAGCAACATTGGTGACTCTAGAGAAACTTCAACTTTCAAAAACAAAGTCAATTAGGCTGGCAGATGTGTGGATTGGGCCAAAATTTGGTGGAAGAGGAAGAAAGATGACTTGAACTATGGAGGCCCACCATACTAGATTTCGGTATTCAACCATGAGAGTAGATGAGAGAGCTGATATCATGTATCAAAACATTAAGCATGCATTCTTGTAGCTAGCGAAGAAGGAGATGATTACTTTGATTCATTTTCATTTGCATAACCATATCAAGGCATGGGAACCAAGAGGTCTAAGGATTTCTAGGTTTATTTGGAGATAATGGATGCAGTCCAAACTTTAAGAGGGACAAGAAGGTCAATGTATGATTGGTGCAGGAACACCATTCAGTAGGTTTTGTTCATCAAGGCAAATACAAAGTAGAATATAGGATTTTGAGTTTTGTATTAAAATAATGTCTATGAGACCATTATATTATGTATTTAGTCATGTTTGAATTTTATTAGGTGTTTAGGAGGTTGGGTTTTTCAAAAAGTGCAAAATGTTTAAAAATTGCAAAAATGTGCAAAATTTGCAAACTCAAACGGTGTAAAGTTGCCAAATTTGCATTATGGAGGGAATGTGAAGAGTCAAATCGGTTCCAAGGTTAGTTAGGAAAGTGAATATATTTTTAATTGGTGGGAAAGAGTTTAAAAACATGCAGAAATTGAATTGAAGGTTGGATTTTGTGATTTGAAGAAGCAAAAACAATAAAAACTCAGAATTTTCTAGAATTTTTTGTCTTTTCAGTTGTAGCAATAGATTTGTACGACCTTTATTTCAATTAGTTGATCCATATTTGTTGATATTTGCATATTATATGGAGTTACCTTTCTTTTTAATCAATTTAGAAGGTTTTCCATAACATTTTGGGCATTTTATCATCAATTTACTAAAACTAGGTTGAACTTGTACATTTGAAGGTTTTGAGTGAATAAAAATGGATTTTTCACCCATTCCTCTTTTTGTAGCCTTTTCAACTTGAGGAATGGGTCTACACTAACATTATTAAGGTGTGGGAATGATGTGTTAGTGTTGGGGAGGTCTGAAAGTGAGATGGGTGTGAAACCCGTGTGTAAAAGTGAGTTTTCTTTAAGAAAAATGGTGGTTTTGAAGAGTCAAATTGTGTTTTTGTGTAGGGAAGCATTATTTTACAATTTTTTGATCTTGTGCAGGGTATCAAAAACTTGTTTGAGTAATTTTTAGGTTGTGGTTAGCTTTGGAAGTATCATTTTCAATAAAGCCCTAGGGTTTAGGCTACAATAGAGGGTTTTGTGGTTTACCCATTGTATGATGGTATACCTGATATCTGATTGTGAATTTTGAAGTTTTGACACCTTATAATTGCTTCCCCAAGATTTGGTAAGGTTTGGATAAGTTTAGAGTATAGATCCTTTGTTCAATCGGATTGATCCCTTAAGGGTCCAAAGGGAAAAATGGCTGCAAACTTTAGCATGAGGTTACTCAGACACCATGATGCTTAGAAATTTCTCATTTGATCTTATGGGATCACATTGGTCCTATCTAAAATAACCTCTCTTAGTTTTTGTTATCTCGGAGTTGTTTTCCTATGGTGTCCAATTTTTAGTTGATGGAAAAAGTGTCAAATGCAAGCAGTGGAAAGTTGCAAGGTGGTGCAACTTTCGTTCTACAATGTGTGTGACCAAACAGACTATTCCAACACATCTGAATAGGCATGTTTACTCTAAGAATGGTCCTCTTTCACACCCAAACACACAAAATCGCTTCAAGCTACATACAACCGAATCGATCCCTTAAGGGTCCAAAGGGCAAAATGGTTGCAAACTTCAACATGAGGTTACTCAGACACCGTGATGATTAGAAACTTCTCATCTAATCCTATGAGATTGCGTTGGGCCCCTCTACAATAACCTCTTTCAGTTTTCATTATCTTAGAGTGGTTTTCCCGTGGTGTCCAGTTTTTAGTTGATGGAAAAAGTGTCAAATGGAAGTAGTGGAAAGTTACAAAGTGACCTGCAACTTTCGTTCTACAACTCGTGTGACCAAACAGACTATTCCAACACATCTGAATAGGAATTTTTACGCTAGGAATGGTCCTCTTTCACACCCAAACATGCGGAATTTCTTTGAGCTACGTTCAACCGGATCGACCCCTTAAGAGTCTAAAGGGAAAAATGGCTGCCAACTTTAGCATGAGGTTACTCAAATACCATGATGCTTAGAAACTTCTCATCTAATCCTATGAGATTTTTTTGGGCCCCTCTACAATAACCTATCTTAGTTTTCATTATCTCGAAGTGGTTTTCCTGCGGTGTCCAACTTTCAATTAATGAGAAAAGTGTCAAATGGAAGCAACGAAAAGTTGAAAAGTGGTGCAACTTTCATTTTGCAACTCGTGTGACCAAAAATACTATTCCAACATGTACAAATGGGAATTTTTATGCTAGGAAAGGTCTTCTTTTTTACTCAAACACACATAATTACTTCGAGCTATGTTCAACTAGATTGATCCCTTAAGGGTCCAAAGGGAAAATGGCTGCAAAATTTAGCATGAGGTTACCTAGACACCATGATGCTTAGAAAATTCTCATCTAATCACATGGGACCATGTTGGGACCCTCTACAATAACCTCTCTTAGTTTTCGTTATCTCGGAGTGGTTTTCTTGTGGTGTCCAGTTTTCAATTGATGGAAAAAGTGTCAAATGGAAGCAGTGAAAAGTTGCAAAGTGGTGCAACTTTTGTTCTACAACTCATGTGACCAAAAAGATTGTTCCAACACATCTAAATAGGAATTTTTATGCTAGGCATGGTACTCTTTCACACCCAAACATGCGGAATCACTCTGAGCTACATTCAACCAGACTGATTCCTTATGGGTCCAAAGGGAACAATAGCTACCAACTTCAACATGAGGTTACTCAGACATCGTGATGCTTAGAAACTTCTCGTCTAATCCCATGGGACCACGTTAGGCTCCTTTACAATAACCACTCTTAGTTTTTGTTATCTCAGAGTGGTTTTCTTGTGGTGTCCAATTTTTAGTTGATAGAAAAAGTGTTAAATGGAAGCAGTGGAAAGTTGCAAAGTGGTGCAACTTTTGTTCTGCAACTTGTGTGACCAAGCAGACTATTCCAACACATTCAAATGGGCATGTTCACACTAGGCATGGTCTTCTTTCTCATCCAAACATGTAGAATCACTTTGAGCTATGTTCAACCAGATCGATCCCTTAAGGGTTTGAGTGTAGTATGTTGAAATAGGCCATTCCACCTATTGTTTAGGCTGTTTCTTAGTGATATGGGCCTAATATAAGTAGGATAGGGAGTAGGAATAAGAAAATAGAATTAGTAAGGGAATTGGAAGGGATTACTAATGTTGCCATTGTTCAAAATTCAAAATTGAGGCCCCTTAAAAGCAAGGCTAGAAGAGGTGGAAAGAAGAAATTGCTTGAAAATAAGTTAGAATAGGTTGGAAATAGGGTGAGATTGTGGAGTTTGATGTGTTCAAAAGGTCAGCAAGGATAGGGGAGGTCAAAAGTATGTTATGGCATGACATGCCCTAGTTGGGAAAACAGGGGTTTTGAATGAAAAAGAGAAGTTTGAGGGAGTAAACGTGGGTAAAGTCAAGGGGAAACATAATTTGGTGGTCAATTAAGTTTGTGTAGGAATAATGAAGAGTGTTGGAATAGGTTTTGAGGTTCAGGTTCGGGGTTTTGTTTGCCGGTTTGGCAAAAAAAATTTGGAGTGGAGTTTAGTTTGTTTTGGGTTCGTTGGTACAAAAAACATGTAAAAACCAAATATATATCTATGCAACCTAGAAGCATGAATTAGGATTAGAATATCACATAATATCATATAAACAACAAAACCACCATAAACTTGAATGTCATTTAAAACAACAAAATTTTCAAAAAAAATGTGTTTATAACTTACAAAAAAATGTGAATAAAATCATGCTAATTTTCATGTGAAAAAAAACCATGAGACCATAGCTTGTTGCTTACTATTATGCTTTGATATATTTTTTCCAAGCATCCATAGCTTGTTTGAAAGTACCTTTTTTAGGCTTTTAGCCATAGTAGCAAGGAAGTGAATTGTTTGATAAAATGCTTTGGTACACATGTATGAAAAATGTGGTAGCATAAACAAGGCAGTGAACTGTTTGAAAAATTGCCTCAGAGAAATGTGGTTTCATGGTGATGGAATGACATGACGAATGCCATTTCAAAAAAATTTCTATGGATTGTCATGAATTCCATCACCATTGAGACCACATTTATTTGAGGATTTTTCCAAGCAGGTTTATTCTGTCTATGCACCTATTCTTATTATTATGGTTTCATAAGATTTTTCCAAGCATCCATTGCTTGTTTTAGGAAAGCACCTATTTTTAGGCTTTTAGCCATAGCAACAAGGAGAGGTGAACTATTTGATAAAATGTTTTTGGTAAACATGTATGAAAATGTGGTAGCATGAACAAGGTAGTGGTGTTTGAAAAAATACCTCAAAAGGAAATGTGAGGGTCTCATGGTGATGGAATGCCATGACAAGAGAAAATAACAATTTTCTTGTCATGGCATTCATGAACAATTTCCCCAAGCTGCTGTCTATGCAACACAATATGCTATGATAAATTTTCCAAGCATCCATAAAAGCTTTTGAAGGACGTTTTGGGATTTTAGCCATAGTAGCAAGACAATTAAGCTGTTTTGATAAAATGCTTTGATAGACATGTATACAAAATGTGTTAGCATAGACAAAGGCGGTGAACTCTTTAAAAGATTCCCTCAAAGAAATGAGGTCTCATGGTGATGGAATGCCATGACAATCAAATGCACGGTTGTCATGGCATTCCATGCAATCTCTTCTTTGAACATTCCCTAAAAAGAAATTCAACATATGACTTGCTACTATAGCTTGTTGCTTGTTTTAGCTTGTAGAAAGCACTTGTTTTAGGCTTTCAGCCATAGCAACAAGGCAGTGAACTATTTGAAAAAATTCTTTGGTAGACATGTATAAAAAATGTGGTAGTATAGACAAGGCAATGAACTGTTTGAAAAAATGCCTCAAAGAAATGTGGTCTCATAGAATGCCATGACAATCAAATGCAATTGGTAGCTGCACCTAGTTATTAGTTATGCAATGTGAAGTAATTGCATAACTTCTTAGGTTGACTTTGTAAAAACTATATTGTAATTGAAATATTGTCATCTATCAACATCTAGTTATTAGTTATGCAATGTGAAGCAATGCTTTGAGTTTGAAAGATGTGAAATGCAATGTAATCAATGATATCAATATAAACTACAAAATCTATTTTTGACAATTTATTAGTTAAACTCTTTATTTTATTTTCTCTCTATCTCTCTATGCTATCAAAATGCCTTTAAATTTTTAATTTTTTTTTTTATCTCTTGTTCTACTTTTTTTTTACCTTTTTTTTTAAAATTTGATTTTTTTTCAATTTTTCTAGACTTTTCTCGATTTTTTTAAAAAACTTATACTTTTGGATATGTGCGGGATCATGATGGGCCAAAAAGTGGCAATATGATGGGTATGTGGTACGTGAATTTTTTACCAAAATTGATGAAGCGAAAAGGGTTTTTAAAGGATATTCTTAGCTTTCCACCAATATAAATTATGCTTTACTTTGAATTTAATAAATAATTATTATCTATTTTCTATTTGAATTATGACTAAAGCCACGATTGATAGGCTGATTGAAAAACATCTATAGCTTTCAAAGCTGTATCGGATTTTTTAAATCCAAAACATGTCACATTCTATGCTTCATATTATAGGATTAAGAAAATAAAAATTGAATTTCATAAAGTTTTGACCAAGTTAAAGGTGGTCATACATCACGATTTTTAATATTTTTAAAAGTTGTAATAAAAAAATCATAATTAATTATTCACTTGGAAAAATTACAAAAAAATATGCATCACATCGGGACATAAGTCCTCTAATTATATCTAAAATCTTATAAAAAAATACTATCATTTTATTGTGGTTAGGGTGGTTAGACAGACACCTACTTATTTTTTCCCTGAAATTTAAGTACTACTGCATTGAAATTTCAAATTTTCACCAAATAGATTTTTGTTTTTTTAAAACAAACATAGTAGTTTAGAAACTAGATTTAGTTTTCTATGGATTCTATTCTTACATATTTTTGAAATAATATAGATAACTTATTTAATTTTTTACTTCAAGCTTCCTAACTTTGATTTTTCTGAATTTTTTGCCACTTAAGGCCCTATTTTTTCCATGATGATCCTGCACATACCCTTTTGGTTTGCCAAATTTTTCCCCAAAAGATTTTTTCTGCTATGGTATAAACACATGTTTTTGTAATATCAAGGATACTTTTTGAAACTTCCATGCATTTATAATCTAAAAGGAAAATTCTTTTGCCTAGTTTGTATACAACCATGCTTTTGACATTGTCAAAAAGAGCAAAACTTCCCGAATGATGCAAAGGCATGGCCAAGCAGTTCTAACTCTTCACATGAGAGAAGATAGATGTTGGAGAGTACATCAAGTCAGTGAGAACAAAAGTGTAATGTGTTTTAGTTTTTAGTATTCCTCTGTCTCTCTACAAATGTGTCATAAATTCTTAACTCAAATATGGACACCAAATATCGATAAAAAAGATTTGTATTAACCAAATAGCCATGTACGCATACATCAATATATGTCAATATAAGCATAAAATATAGTTACAAAATAGCCATATAGGCTTACAAGAATTCCATATAGGTGCATACAATGTCAAATATATCCAATACAAAATATGTACAAAATTTCCATGTCTAGGCATACAATAAAGGGCTCTAGAATCAAAATTCATTTCTCTCCATGCTCTGGAAATAAATTATTTCCCTTTGTTTGGCGATCTGATGGTGATAAGTCCATCACTCATTTTTTCTATGCTCAAGGAGTGCTCCTATTGCTCCTCCTAGAGTTTAGCTCCTAGTGAAGTTTTAACTGTTACAATAAGAAGTAAAGACATTAATATATAGAAATTACATTATAAAAAATGATATATTAAATAACAAAAATAATCACTTACATCCATCTCATGATCACTCTCCATGTTGGAAATATTTTCATGCTGATGCTCAGGCATGCTCAAGCCCTGTATAAACCATCCAAATAGGAATTAAACTACAAATCAATAATGGTTTGATTTTTCACTAGAACTAACATCTATAACAATGAATGTAAATTAAAATTTAGTAATTTTCCTCATGCCTCCCCTATCAGAGCCATCGAGGATTGTATAGTGGATGAAACACCGATATCCATTACCCTCATAACATTTGGAGGTATTTCCACAACCAACATATGAAAATAAAACAACGAATTATTCCATCACAAAAAAGTTACAATAGCAATCCATGCCACATGACTTATAATGTATGAGATCTAATGAACAAAATTTTGAGTACAAGTATTAAACTATATATTTTTGATTATCATGCTTACTATTTTCTGTATCCATATCTTGTTCGAAAGGATGAATTTTTAGGCTTTTACCCATAGCAGCAAGCCACTGAACCATTTTATTAAATGCTTTTGTAGACATGTACGATAACTATAGTGGCATAGAGAAGGCAGAGAACTATTTGAAAAAATGCCTCAAAAGAAATGGGGTCTCGTGGTGATGGCATGCCATTACAAACAAATGCACATCATGGCATTCCATCACCATAAGACCACATTTCTTCTAGGCATTTTTTCAAAACATTCATTTCCTTCTATATGGTATTATTGCTTACTATTATGCTTTGATAGATATTTTTCCAAGCATCCATATAGTTTGTTGGAAAGCACCTATTTTAGGCTTTTAGGTATAGCAAGAATTGCAAGGAAGTGAGTAGTTTGATAAAATGCTTTGGTGAACATGTATGAAAAATGTGGTATCATAGGAAAGGTGGTGAGCAGTTTGAAGAAATTCCTTGAAGAAATGTGGCCTGATGTGGTGATGGAATAGAATTCCATCACCATGAGACTGCATTTCTTTGAGGTATTTTTTCAAACTACTAACTGGTGCAGGAGCACCTAGGTTACTAGTTGCCTCTCATAGGAAATTTTTTTTCTAGATTGAATTCCCATTTTTAAATTAATGTAAAGGTCATATAAAGACTTACTTCATTGTATTTAAGGTCCTTTGCTGGTCACAAAAAAAAAAAATCCAAATGTTGCTAAAGATGGGAAAAGTTGTAAAAAGGCAAAGAAGCATGGAATATTAAAAGTCACAAGGTAGTTTAGGTAGTTTCACTCGGTGAGGGAGATTCAAAAGGTAGTTATTTGATTGGGAATATATATAAAAGCATCTAAAAGGTGGGCGGAAGAACAAATTTTGTATTCTTGAATCATTTTCATTAAATAAAGTTCCTTGTTCCTGTTTTCACTGTGTTTCATTCTTGAATTCAGTTCTTGCACGGGCTATATATTTGCTTGTTCACTTTATGCAGGTTGTTAACAATAATCTAGTGATGTTTTGAAGAGTTACCATCAAATTTAAAAGCCAAGGTTTTTATGGTCTATCAGATTAACCAGTTAAGGGTTTTGAGGGTCATTTAAGGCTTGAATTCACCATCCCACCAATGTAGATTTAGGAGATTGGTGGGATGGAATGCATAGAAGTTTTTTATAATGTTTTAAGTAATTTGTGAGTGTATAGGAACAAGGAAATCAAGAAATATTTGATTGGCTATTGAATCATATAGTAAATACAAAGTTTCCTTCATGGAAAGCATGGTTTCAGGGTGGTGTTCAATGCAAAAGCATGCATGAAGGTGGGTGGCGAGTTTCTAAAGATTATGCAAGCTATTTCCAAGGTGTTTGTGGTGGTGTTAGGAGTATTTAAGGTTTGTAAGCACCTTATGCAATAAACCCTCCTTTGTAGGGCTTGATTTGTGCATAAAATAGGGTTTTTTTGGAATAGTGATTTATGGAGCTTTTCTGTAGCTAAAAATGTTTGATTTTTTAGTTTTGTGACATGATGAATGTCTATTTTCAGTCCTTTGGTATTTTGTTGATAAAATATGAGCACTTTATTTGTAATTTAGGCCTAAATTAGTAGCCCTTTCCAGTGAACAATTCAAGAATCTGGTAATTTCTTTATGACAAGCTTCTGAGAACTTTTGATATGTTATGATGTGTTAAAAAAGGCTCTTGAATGTACAATGGGAATGTGTATATACAAAGTGAATGGAAAGGAATCACTTGATTAAGGGATATGTGACCTACAAGCAAAATGGTGGTAAGACTGCAAAAGTGTGTAATTCTGTAAATACATAGATTTAAATGTTTATTTTGGCATAGAACCATCAATGTGAAGATATCAAAGGTGTGTGAATGGTTTGGTGAAGGCCTTGAGGCCAAACATGATGATTTGATATGTTGTAGCAATATATCCCTAGGTGGAAATGGTAATTTGACTACGTAAGAACTTCTGAATTTGATAAATCAGTATTATGTGGATATGAACCAGGTTTGTTTTAGTCAAAAACACGATGTGAGTAATGTCTTGGAAGTTAGATGAAATTATTAAGGTGTAAATGGTTGATTGTCCTATCTTGGTCTTGAGGAACTAGTTGGTAAAAGTGAAAATTTGGTGAGTTGTTTAAGGAATTGAAAGATTTAGAGCCCTTTATCAGGTTTTCGCTTTGAATTTAGATAAATTGATGATGAAAAAGGTGTTTTAGGATCTGATGGATATAGGTTGTAACATGAAAGATTGGTTTTTGGTTATTTTTCCTAGGTAAAGAAAATTGAGTGGAAGGGTGTCTTGGTGAATGATGAAAGAGTGGATTGTTTAGTGACTCTAATTAGGTTTCTTGTGCATAGATCAGCCATTTTTGTTGATAAATAAGATGTTTGAAGCTTGAGGATGATAAGAAGAAGTAGGGTGATCCCACAATAGTGGTTTACAATTTTTGGCCAAACTGGACATTGGAATAATTTTTTTAAACTAAATCTTCACTTTCAGGCAACTGTAGCGGCTAAACCGTGAGGAATTTAAAGATGATGTAAACTAGAGTTTTGTGACATTTTCTATAAATTCTAAATATATTTTTCAAAATTTTGGAATCATATTACTTCTTTTTCCATCTCCCTCAAAAACTAGTTTTTTCAAAAAACAACATTTTAAAAATGACGCTCATTATAACGCATAAATTTTTTTCCATGAAGGGTAAAATTCTAATTGTTTCAAATTTAGATTTGTAACTCTAATATCTAGTGCTTCCACTTGGTTAGATAGTTTCTTATTGAATATTCTTTCTTTAATTAAGTTTTGAAGTCAAACCAATTATAATTCAGACATAGCGTGACCATATAACGCGTAACTTTTTTTGTATGTATTAAAATTCAATTTTTTTTTTGGATCAAAGAATTTAATATCTAGTGCACTCATATTTTTAATTTTTTTTTGATAATCTGCTATTTTTCCATGTGCAAAACATAGAGCTTGATTTTTGGTGAAAAACATACATTCAAAAGAAATAAAAAATAAATATAATAATAAAATTAAATTTATTTGAAATTATAATTTTTGGAAAGCTTATAATAAGGACTACACACTTACAAAAAATATATTTTAAATGAATTCATTTGATCCTCCAAAAGGTAAATCAAAAGTGTTTTTTTATCAGCATTTTGATAGGTGTAAAGGAGACTTCGTTATAGGTATGGTTTAAAACTAGCAGGGTTCTATCCAAGGGGGTTTGATCTAAGGTAGTTTGATCAAACCCTCATCAATTGGAATGCTTTAAATGGAAATTTTTAAGCCTTAAATCATTATATTTTCTAAAAATATGTGATTTCAGTAAAAATTAGAATCTCCCAGAAATTGTAAACCACTATTGTGACAACACCTAGTATTGAAATGAGTTGGCTTGTTGTTGCCTTGTGGTTTGAAAATGAAGCAATACAATTTTAGATGAAAAGAGAAATAAATTTTAGTTGCTTATTCAATTTGATCTTCTCCTGATTCAATTGGGTTAGATGTTGGTGCAGGAGCACCTAGGTCATCAAATACTTTTCAATTTTGCAAAAGGGATGAGTGTTCAAATTTGTATTGAGACAATCACAAAAGGTCATGGAAAAATGATTTAAAGTGCATGTTCAAGGTCATATGAGGTCTTATTTGAACGTATTTAAGGTTATGGGTAAGTTCTAGCTGGTCAAAGTGGGAAAATGCAAACAATGCAATAATGTAATATTGTTAAATGTTGTTAAATTGACAAAAACAAGGAAATCAAGCATATTAAGGATTAAAAGGGGTACTTTCAACTGATGGAAATATATTTATGGAAAAGGAAATATCTTTAAAAGGAATGTAAAGGCGAGAAAAAAAGAAGTTTGTGTTCTTGTAATTAGATTTTGAAATAAAAATTCCCTATTTTTGAGTTTGCAGCATTACTCCATTGTTTTGTTTTCTTGTGTTGGTAATTTAGGAACACCCAAAGTTAAATATTAGTGTGAATACATGTAAAGAGGAGTTAGTTTCCAATTTAAAGAGTTGGAAGGTTAGTTTTAGGAAACAAAAGAATAAAAGGCAGTTTTGAGTGCTCGATAGAGTCCTTTTAGAAGCAAGTTTGAGAGTCCAATAGGGTTTTTCTTCACTACTCCACCAATGTAGGTCAAGTAAATTGGTGGAGTAGGTTAATGTTAGGATTTTTTGCATGTTTTGATGATTTTAAGTGTATGGAAAAGCAAGAATACCATGGTGGAGTTGCTGCTACACTGGAAAATAGAGGATTTTCCTACACAAAATGATGCTACAATCATGGGTCGTGAGTAAATAAAGCTTGAAGAGGCTTGAAAATGATGTAGAAGGTATTGGAAGACATTAAAAATAATGTTCTAGGTGGTGGCAAGAGAAATAGAGGTTTGCAAGAGTATTTTTCACAAAACCCTCCTTGATTTGTGATTTTACACCCTATAAATGAGGGTTTATTGGATTAGAACATTTTCATGATTTTCAATCCCTATAAATGGTGAAATATTGAGTTATAAGACATGATTGAAGACTTTTTTGAGGTTATGAGTGGTTTGGAATGGTTTTGAAGGGGTTTCTTTGTAAAATATGCCTAATCTACTAGCCTTTCTTTAGAGGACAGTCTGAAATCTAATGATTTTCTTTATGTAAAACATCTAAGAACTTTGATATGTTGTGATGTGATGGAAAGTGTTTCTAAATGTGCATTGAGGATTTTAATAAGCTTTGAGATAGGAATGTAACTACTCAATTCAATGTTTGACAAACCTACTAGAGGAATATGATATTGTCTGATCAAAACAAAGATGTTTGTTTAAACAGTGGAAAGGATGATATTGAGTGCTTGGTTACTATCAAACTAATGATATGATTGATGTTACTAAATTTGGTTAAGGTGTATAAGATAGGTTTGGTGACTTTGATGGTTGGATGGGTGAGTATTATGAAGCCTTTTGAGCAAATTGGTGATTAACCACAAGATGATAATCAAGATTCTATTGTAGTAGGAGTTTGTAACCTGTAAACAAACTACTGCATTCAAAATATGGTGAGTAGAGTGCTTGATAATGGAATGATAATAGGGAGGTATGGTTTAGTTGATTTGTTGCCTTGGGGAATAAATGAAAGGATGAATTGTTCAAGTGTCAATAATTAGGTTTATGTTGTTTTTATGGTGGCTGAGAATAATGTGAATCTAATTGATTAAGTCAAAGTTTTCTAATATGGTTTTTGCTTTGAATGAGTTAATTGGAATACTAATTAGTGGAATGATGAATGATGGCCTATGGAATGGCTAAGAGAATTTGAGTGGATTTTGGTTGAATGAAAAGTATATTTTTGATAAAATTATATTTGATCTTCTCCTGATTCTATTTGGGATTGAAATCACTTGAAGAAATGATGTTGATGGTGTTTATTGGATGCTCTGCATTAGATGTACCCTGACGATTAGGTCTTTTGATATGATGCTCTACATCACTAACTGCCTTGTCTATGCTATTGCTTACTATTATGGTTTCATAGATTTTTTCCAATAATCCATAGTTTGTCATGCCGGTGCACTTTTGCAAGCACATGCCTCCGTGTGAAGTAATTGCATTGTGCTGCTTATGTTGAATTTCTAAACAACTATCTTGTACAGTTGAAATTTTGCCATCTATCAACATCTAGTTATTAGTTATGGAATTTGAAGTAATGCTTTGAGTTTGAATGATGTGTAATTATGCACAATGTAACCAACAATATGAATATAAACTACACAAATATATTTAGTAGAATTCATTATTTAAGTTCTATTTTATTCTATTACCTCTGTGTACATTTGAGTAAATCCATTGGCACTAGGAGGTGTTTGCTTCAAAAATCCAATATTAGCCTGTTCAACATTCAAAATCACATATTAAAGTACCATTCATAAAACAATGCTATTAACATGTAATAAATTTATAATTGTTTACTAGTTACATACCCCACTAATAGGTGTACTATAGAAATAAGTAGGTGAAGGACCGGTGTATCCAGTCTCAACACTGTGACCCTAAAATTTTATTAAAATAATAAAACTAAATTAGTTAATCTTATTAAAATAATAAAACTAAATTAGTTAATCTTGCATTTCATAATCAAAATTTAATAAATTAAATTCAATGAACATGTTGACTTTTACTTTACTATCAATGCCATATGCATGATGGAAAATGTCAGCTATCCTCTCCATCCCTGTAGCAGCATATGGATCGTACATAGCATCTTCCTGAGTGCATGTGGGGTCATATGAGCAAGTCGCCCTGCAAGATTGAAACACATGGGTTTGAAGGCCACCACCCGAAGACTCCCTTGGATGGTGTTGTACAATAGGGATAGTATGATGGATGACACACCAGGTCAACGTTTTGATCGCCTGTATTATCTCTATGTCGACACTCTCCTTCGCAATGGTAGGGATAACAATGTGCTCACGAGGCGGCCTAGCGAGAGGTCGTCTCCCTTTCTACATAGGATCCGGTTGTGCACCGAGCCTATCTTGAGCTGACCTTGCACCTCTCCCATGGAACTCCCTCATATCAAAATAATTTGGGATTTGGTTCAATACGAACTCACTATATAGTTTCCTAAGAAAATATTGGGTGACTTCACAATTGTTGCATAGTGGGTAATCAAAGACCAAGTACCAGCTATCATAAAAAAAGTTCCTAATATCTTGGTGGTGGCATTAATGAATAGAAAACCTCTTTGCATTGAGGCTAAGATTTTGATTTGTTCTAGGGTCAGTGAATAAAGAGCACAAATCAAATTTAGTAATTTTTAAATCTTTTACTTGTTTATATGATAGTTTATCTGCATAGTATGCCCTAGCTTCCTGTGTCCTATCTTGCCATCCAATTATTTGTTGGGTTATTGAATCTACATTTTTTAATATCTCTTTCATTGAATTTTCTAGGGTCATTCTTTCTGTGGTTGAAGCATTTGGATCACTCAACCTATTGATAAAATCCTCAATTTGTCTTTTGTTGTTCTCAATTTCACTCCTCAAATTTTGTTGAGTGCTAGGAGGGTGTTGAGTGATTGGTGGGGGAGGTTGATTTTGTTGAGGATTTTGTTGTTGATGATTTTCCTATTCTTCTTGTTGAGGATTTTGAGGATTTGTAGGATCATTTGCATCTCCTACAAATTTAAAAAAAAATTCAAATCTAACCTAAAACAAACAAAATCAACTTGAAGCTGAGAAATTCAAAACAAATAGAAAACAATACTTACCTCCCGCACCTCTTCATCATTGTGGCACCATCTTTGCAAAGAAAAAGAAACTATTGTTGATGAATTTTGTAGAATTCCTCCTCCTAGAATGCAAGCATGAAAATTAGGGTTTTTGGCTGTGGGCAGAGCAAAAAAATAGATAATAGAAAATGAATCACTTTCTCTTTTTTTTTTCTTTTAAAATGACATAACGTGAGTGCGTTATAACAGACTCACATTATGTCATTTTCAATTTTTTTTTGTAATTGGCCACAAAAGTGTAACCCAACTTCATGCACCCACTCTAATAATATAATTAAATTAAAAATCTAAAAAATCTAAAAATCTAAAATTTGAGCTAATCTAAAGAATTATAAAAATCTAAAAAAAAAATCTAAATTAATCTAGTCTTAATTAATTAATCTAAGAGAAATTTGAAAATTTGAAATCAACCTAATTATGAATTAATTAAAAAAATCTAAAAAGTTAAAATTAATCTAATTCTAAATTAATTAATTAAAAGAAAACCATTCTAAAAAAATATCTAATTACCAAAGTTAATTAAAATGAGAAACTAAATTAAAAAAATCTAGAATCTAACTAAGTTTAAAAATACTAAACATTTGAATCTAACTAAAACAAAAATCTAAATCTCTAATGTAATGTAAAAAGTAATATTAGTCTTAAACTTTATTAATAAAAAAATGGAATCTAAATTATACTAAAAAGTAAAATCTGAAGTTTAAAGCTTAAATTAAAACTATACAACAAGCCCTCATAGCAGATAGAGTTGCATGACTACTGCAAACCTTTGCTGCCAAAATTTGATAAAGAAATAAGAAAGCCATAAAAAATGGATGTAACACACCAATCTGGAGTAGTGAAATGTCAATTGCTAGCAAAAGATTATGGAGGAGCTGAGATCAATGGCATATATCATCAAATTTTTAAAAGTGTTCATTGTAGCTCACCAAACTAGAGAAGTAAAAGATCGATATCGATGAAGATGAGTTTGGAGGAGTGAAAACCAATAGCAGCATTTTGTTTGTAGGCTTGAGGTCATCAAATTGGAGAAGTGTGAATGAATGCTTCCAACTGCAAAAGAAAAAAATTCAAGGAAAAGTAATGAATGTAGTTGTGGGTTCAACCAACTACCAACTACACAAGCCCTCATTTCACATATGGTTTTTTGAATGCAAAATCTTATCAACAAGCTTATCAATATTGCATTAATGTGTGTGTTTAAAAAAGGTGATAAAAAGAGATCCGAAAAATATGTGCAAAATATTATAAAAAAAGACTATCACATGCCCCCTCCATGTTAGAATTAATGATTGTACTCCATGTGTTCATCAAACTACTAGCAACAACAAGGCTTCCTACACATGGTGTTTATGAGAAAAAGATAGATTTTCACATTACTACTATAAATGTGAACTTGATGCTACCAAAGAGAAAAAGAATAAAGTGCCAAGCAGCAAGGGGATTCAAAGCCAGAAATATCATAGGGGGAGAGATTCAGTTTGTGGGAAATGCACCAAACTAGATAAGTCTTCAGGTAGCACAAGAGAGTTTGAAGGAGTAGAAACCAATAAAAAATGCATCATATCAACACATCACCTCTCCCACACATTTATTTCTAGTCATGATTTTCTATTTTACCTATTCTTGACTGTTGGGTTTGGTTTCCTCATATACCTTTTGAAGCTATGGTTTGACTCAATTTGATGGCTAAAATTTGAAATACAACTGATGTTGAACTCAATTTTCACTTGATATATTGTTTCAAGAACATAAATTGTTGTATCTACCAGTTTCATAGGCAATTGCATGCAATAGATATCCCCAACACGAGAAGACAAGCCACTACTCACTATAAATCTTCCTCATTTCCCTAAAATCTTCAGGAGTGGTGTAAAACATTAGGAAGAGAGTGTTGTATAATTGTACAGTTAGTGCTATTACTGTAGTATGTTTGTGTTTAGGGACTGAAGGAGTGCACAAAATTTCATTAGATACACATGTGGGGGTGCATGACCGTAGATAATCATACCAAGCACAGGGCAACGATTAGTAATCCAAGGAGCAAATAAGATTCATATAGTGGATCAAATGTCATGGAGAGGAATGACCAATAGTAAGGAAAGCTTATGGAACCATTTAAAAAAAGAGAACTATTTCACCATCACAGAAAATGGAAAGAAAAGAAGACAAGAGAGCTATTCAAATATGATAAGAGGGATTTAAATCAGATCAAATAACTCTCTAAGCTAGTTGAGTGTGATATGTAGACCTTAAAAGTGCCCATGAAGGAAAAAAAATGTGTAGAGATTAACCCACAAGACTTTAAACATCTGAGCAAAAAGAGCAGGTGAAGAAAAAACTAAATAAAGATGCCCCAAATGCTATACACCCCCTATGTTGCTTCACCTGCACAAAATGCACAAAATCATAATCAAAGATGAGTGTGCAACCGATGTAAATAAATCATTAGAATTAACTGCTATAAAATTTGCATCATTTGAACAAGGTGCTGAATAGAGTGTAGATTTAATAGCAACATGATTGCAACGTTATATCTGTAACCCAATAAATCAGTATTGAGGCATTATATCTAAAAACTAGTAGTAAAGAAAGATAAATAACATGTATAGTGAAACATTTTTGCCTCAATAATGTCAAAAATTCAATAGATGAGTAAATACAAAATATGTCCGGTTCACCAAATGTAATTAGGAAATATTTTCAAATTAGCTACAAATATCATAAAATCAAATCCCAATCAATAATAGAGCACAATGGAAAGTAAGAAACATGAAAATATGAAACAATATCACCTAGTCTTCAAGCCTCCATTGAATGACCTCCATTGGCCTTCTCCATCTTGCTACCAATTGTATAATTTCCCTCATATTTGAAGTGCAACCATAGACTATGATCAAGACAAGAAAAATATTGAAGTTTTGTGAGTGCTCAAGTATTCAAGTCCTCAAGCATCTATGTGTCCAAAATGGATTGAGAGAGAGCCTTTTAAATAATTCCAAATTGAGAATGGATGGCCATGATTAGTAGTTGATGAATCCCTAAGATTAAAGTCCAAGATTCTATGTGATAATGAGGATTAGGGTTAGGGAAACATTAGGTCAAAGTGTTGGGTTTTATGGTTGTGTTGCTGATATGTGGTGGTCATTGATGTCAACACTATTAGAATAAATGTATTTAAAGTTGTATATGTCAAGGATATTGAGAAAATTGTAAAGAAATGAGTTGCAGGTTGTTAGTGGTTAAGTGAAGTTCATTATGGTGGTATATTTGTACATTGAAGATCAAAGGTTGTGGAATTAAGGGTTTGTTGCTCAGTGTATCTAGTGTATCCACGTCGAGTTTTATAGATCCACATGAAGAATTGACCGAGTTATGAATATTTTCATTCAGACAGTTTTTTTTTGTTTCTCTAGTTAGTGTTGCTGATTGAAGATGAGGCTATTTCTATTAGTTCAGTTTTTGCGGATGCTTCTTTTTTTATTCTTAATGTTTTTGGATGCTTCTAGATCATGCTCTATCTTTTTTGCACATCCGCATTGATCATTGTGACCGCGGTTGGTGATTTTCTCTTGTGTGTTCATATTTTTCATGTTCTTGGAGGACATGGTGTTGAAGCATGTTTTCGATCTTTGAGAATAATTTAATTGAAGTTTTTCATGTGTTGAAGGTGCTGACTTAGGTCCTCACTAAGTTATGGCCAACTTTGGCTAATACACATTGATTATTATGAATGATTTGGGCCAATAGTTATATTCATTTTATTATTTCTTTGTGGCTGACTTATAGCGGTGAAATTTCTTGTTGTGGATATATAAGAGTGGTTGTTTGTTTGAATTGAAGTGTGAGAGTGTGTGTGCATGTGTGAAAAATTTCCTAATCATTCAAAGGTAGAGCAGAGTGTGAAGAAAAGTGAAGAAGAGTAAAGAAGAGTGAGGAGTTGTTCATGTGCTTAACCTGAATTGTGATCAAGCATTAGCAAATGTTATTTTATCAATTAAAATCCCTATGGATGGCTTTAATTTGATTCTCTTTGTAAGACAATGTGTCTTCCTTTGTATTTAAGTAGTGAGCTCTAGGCAATGCGCTTGAATGCAAGTGCATTCGATCCATATTTATTTTTCATTATACTTTTAACAAGGTATGATCTTGTGGACTAACCTCCACTGTGGTTTTTCCCCTAACAAGATTTCCACGTAAAAAATATTGGTTCTATGTGTGTTATTGATGTGTTGATGATCTATGTTTTCATGCTTAATAATCATATCTAAGAATAAAGTTGATAAGTCAAATAAGTTTTAAATCTTTGGGACAACTGATTCACCCCCCCTCTCAATTGTTTTCCCTTGTTTTGTCAACACAAAGTTAGGGAAATCTTTAAAATGAAGGGTTGAGATTTAGCCAATTACATCAATGGTGGAAAACAAATGAGATAGAATAAGAGGTAGTTGGAAAATCAAATAATAATATAAATTATTTGATTTATGGAGGAAGGTTGACTTATGAATTAAATAAATATTTAATTCATAAATGGGAATGAGACAAAAGAAAATAAATAATTATTTTAATTATTTATTTGGTGGGATGGAAAATGGGTTAAATAAATAAATTTATTTAGTTAAAGGATAAGTGGTTATGTTATTAAATAATTGATGGTAATTATTTAATTGTAGGTGAGGGGGAAGGATGGTCATCATAGAAAATTATGATCTGTGGGTCTAGGCCATTTTTTATGTGTCTACAAAGATCAATCATTAATAATATATGCCTTTTGATGCTAGTGTATAGTCTCAAATTTTATAAAATATTGTAGTGAATATTTTTGTCACCTCTTGCTCCTTTAGGGTTTTGCACCTAAAAGGAGAGAGACAAGGATCAAGATTTCATTCAAGAACAAACTCTTAAGATTTCAATGGACAAAGGAGATTGTTCTTAAGGTAGGAAAGTGATAAAGAAGATAAATTATGGATGCAAAACTAATGAAATGCAATATGTTTGAAAACATAATTTGATATGCATGTATAAACTAAATGACCTAGAAAAGGCAATGAAACAAATTTTTTTTATAGAACTGAATATGTGCACCTAGAAATGTGTTGAGGAATGGAATGAAGACTGGAAATGCTATTGATTCTGGAATTTTAACCTACTGGGACACTTATTCCATTCTAGATGACTTAGTCCCAAACCAGGAAAACTATTCTAGAGCCTATTTTAACCAAATGGGTATCCAAATCTACAAAAATCTCTAAAAAATATGTACAAAGGGACTCATACACCATTTATGGCAACTTATTCCACTTTGGCTTTTCTGAAAAACCCAAAAGTGGAAATGGAAGCTCTCGGTCTGCACTTTCTATTCCTCCAAGTGTTTGGATTTGAAACCCTGATTTTTGGCACTGTAAGTGACCTTTTGTTGATATTTTGACCTTGCCAAGAAGGATACATCTTCAACAAGTTTTCAACCTATTATTCAATGATCTCCAAGCTTTCAAGGTACCTAGATTTGTGAACACAAAGAAATGAAGAGAAATGTTGAATGTTAGGGAATAAGTCAAACCCCTTTTATTAATTTAACCAAATGAAGAAATAAGATGAACCATGAAAATGAAAAAAAGGAATTAGAAACTTTTCATGATGATGATATTGAATTTATACAATAATGGATGAAAAATCTTCCCTTGAATACCTTAGAAAGCTATCTTGATGACTTAGAATGCTAAAACTCTAGCTTGCTTGTCTTGAGAGAGATAATGAATGAGTTATGAATTAAGGTTGAAAATATTTTTTGCATAGAAAATACACCTAAAATTCTCATTAATTTGAACCCCAAGGCCAACATGAAAGAAAATTAAAGGGTATGTGTAGGATCATGATTGGCCAAAAAGTGGCAATATGATGGGTATGTGGTTGTCGACTTTATTTTTACACAAAATTGATGAAACGAAAAGGGTTTTTAAGAGAGATTCCCAAATTTCCACCAATATAAATTATTCTTTACTTTGAATTTAATAAGTAATTATTATTAATTTTCTATTCGAATTATGACTAAAGACCTGATTGAAAAACATCTATAGATTTCAAACAGTATCACATTTTTTGAATCCAAAACATGCGTCACATTCTATGCTTCACATACTATAGGATTAAAAAAAGAAAAAAAAATAATTTCATAAAGTTTTGACCAAGTTAAGGTTGTCAGAAATACAAGTTTTTAATATTTTTAAAAATATGTAATAAAAAAATCATAATTAATTATTTAATTAGAAAAAAATTACAAAAAAATATGCATCACATTGGGACATGAGTCCTCTACTTATATCTAAAATATTATAAAAAAAGATTATCATTTTATTGTGGTTAGGGTGGTCAGAATAACACCTACTTCTTATTTTTTCCTTGAAATTTAAGTACTACTGCATTGAAATTTCAAATTTTCACCAAGTATATTTTTTTATTAAAACAAACCTAGTAGTTTAGAAACTACATTCAATTTTCTATTTATTCTATTCTTACATTTTTTTGAAATAATATAGATAACTTATTCAAATTTTTACGTCAAGTTGCCTAACTCTAATTTTTCTGAATTTTTTACCATTTAAGGGCCTATTTTTTCCATGATGTCCTGCACATACCCTAAACTTAAAACCCAATTTTTCCCACTCAAACCTTGAAAATGGCCCAAATGAGACTAAGTTGCCAAGCTAGGTGACTTAGTCCCATGTGGATGGGACTCATTTGCCTAGATGGGTAACTTAGTCCCACAGGGGCTCTTTTGTCGACTGGAATGTCAGGAAGTGAATAATTTTAGTTTTATGTTGATTTTATCAAGTCTTTGATCAAAATAAGCCTCAAGATGTGCACAATATGGGGCTATAGGGGCCTATTAATGATGATGTAAAGGGTAATTCGGTCTAAGGACACAAAGTTCAATGTGAAAGTGTGATTAAATACACTTTAAAACATTAAAATGAGGTCCATATAGCTTAGAAAGGCACAACATCCAATGTGAATGTGTAAAACAACACTAAATTAAGATTAAGTTTAGTTTACAAGCCTTCTAAATTAATGTGAGAATGCAATTAAATACATGTTACAACATTGAATTAGGGAAAAGTTAAGTTAATTTAATTTAAAATGGGTCCAAGACCTAATGTTGATGTGTAAAACACATGATAACACTAAAATAAGGTGATATTAAGTCCAATTTATCATTAATTATTCCCAAATCAAGCAAGGAAAAAGGCGTACTTTTTCAGTGTCCACATTTAGCCCCCTCTTTAGTGAGAGGATGCACTTGCTTCAAACCCACAATAAAGTAGACAGCCAAGAGGGGTCCAATTGCAGCAATGCAGATCATTTAGGATAACAAAGATAAAGCAGATAACCAATCTCCCAAGATCCAAGATCCTAAGTCAAACCAACATAAGCATTTAAGAGGACACACACAAGGTAAATGATTTGCAACAAATCAAGATACACAATCATGCAATGGAAACAACTAGAAGGAAGATAAGTATAAATTACTAGAAATAAAAGGTGGATCAAGCTTCGATTTTTTTTTCAACACGATGTAGATTAGATCTAGGTTTTTTTGTACAAAAATGAATACTCAGTCTAAGGCAATGCAACTCTTGGCTATCCATAGGGTGAGAAGGCCTAAAAGGTGAGAAACATAAACTCATGGTTGGTATATACTCACACACACATAGGTGGCTATGGGGAAAGTCATTCCTCAGAATTGGCTTCCCACTCAACCATACCAAAGTTATACCTCCTAATAACTTTAATAAGGAGCCACACTAAAAATTCTTTTGAATGTCATGTAAAAATTTAGTTAAAGGGGATTTTTCTTTGTTCATGTAAGGTATTCTTCTTGGGGAAAATTGTACTTAGTTTCTCCAAGAGAGGAAAACTGTAGAGGGTCTCATCTTATTTCCAAGAGAGGACAAGTGCAATGTCTCATCTTGGGCAATATTGTACCTAATGTTTCCAAGAGAGGAAATCACAAGAAAAAGAAAATCATACAATGAAATGTGAGTGTCGATGTATTCCCCCACTTTAAAGTGGTTACTAACACCATTACCATGATCAATTTCTTTAAAGTAGAAGAAGAATACATGAGAGATAACTTGGAGAGCCCTATGCCAAGTCAAATGTTTCCTATAAGATACATCATGAAAAAGGTAGTATGTCACATGCGAGCCAACTTAAGGCATGTCATCCACATCCCAAGTGTGCTCTTATATGTTCAATAAAGGTTAATGACTATCCAAAGAGACAATGACAAGTGACATACAAGGACAAGGCTATCTAACCCCTTGCCCCCACTTAGTGTAGGACACGGGTGAGTCAAAATGATTGATAATATGTATGGGAGAGTGAAAATCAGTATCAATTAGAGGAATGAGGTGCCCTCACATAAGGGAGAGCACCAAACTACTTAAGATGTTGGATTTTACTACTTAAATACCTACATTCATTAGTAGAATGGCACTGAACTTTGTGATAGGCACAAAATGAAGTCTTGTAAAAGAATTTCTTTTGAGTTCTTGGAGGGAGTGATATCAAGTGATCTTGGAGGAGTCTCAACAAGATACCCTCTTGATCAATGGTAGAAGGCTTTCCTTGATTATGCGATAAAGATATCTCTTGCTTACAGGTCATACCTATGCAAGACTCTTTAGATTGTGAGATTGTGTTCTCTCCTTTATAAGAGGGTGTAAAATTGAACAAACTTAAATTATTAGCATTTTGTGAGTTGGCATTGATATTAAGTGAAGATGTCGTTGTTTACAAAAAATAAACATCAAGACCACTAATGTCTATTAGTTCAAGATGCATGATTATTAAAGTTGTCTTAGAGGGATGTTTTGTAATATTTTTGATATTAAGTGAAGGCATGGGGTATGTGTTGGATCATCATGGAAAAAATAGGCCCTTAAGTGGTGAAAAATTCAGAAAAATCAGAGTTAGGAAATTTGAAGTAAAAATATGAATAAGTTATCTATATTATTTCAAAAATATGTAAGAATATAATCTATATAAAATTGAATTTAGTTTCTAAACAACTACGTTTTTTTTTTTAAATCTATTTGGTGAATTTGAAATTTCAATGCAATAGTACTTAAATTTTAGGGAAAAAATAAGTAGGTGTATGTTTGAACACCCTATCCACAATAAAATGATAATATTTTTTTATAATATTCTAGATATAAGTAGATGACTCATGTCCTAATGTGATGCATATTTTTTTGTAATTTTTTCCCAAGTAAATAATTAATTATAATTTTTTTATTACAACTTTTAAAAAATATAAAAACTCATATGTCTGATCACCTTGGTCAAAAATTCATGATTTTTTTTTTTTTAATCCTATAGTATGTGAAACATATAATGTGACACATGTTTGAGATTCAAAAAATGTGATACCGTTTGAAAGCTATAGATCTTTTACAATCAGCCTATCAATCAAGATTTTAGTTGTAATTCAAATAGAAAATGAATAATAATTATTTATTGAATTCAAATTAAAGCATAATTTATACTGGTGGAAAGCTTAGAATCTCCTTTAAAAACCCTTTTCATTTCATCAAATTTGGGTAAAAATAGAGTTATCAACCACATACCCATCATATCGCCCCTTTTTGGTCCATCATGATCCTACACATACCCCTTGTTTATTTCTATCAAAGGACAACAATGAAGACCATGAGTTGTTTCTTGTGTGTTGGGCTCTATAGGGTTTTTGATACCTTGTTCATTAGCACAACATCCTTTTCCACTATATCCAAGTTGTTTCATAAGTTCATAACCTTTTCCATAAATATTTTTCATTACTTTTGGATCAGGTGGTTGTTGGTTGTTGATTTCATCAAAGTTTGTTGTGTAATTTGCTTCTTTGTGTAAAGTGGATGAGGTGGATGCTTTTGAAGGGTCCTCCAAATATTTTGGTGACATTACCATTATTCCTCTTCCCTTGTCATAGTCTTTGTGTATGATCTTGTATTCTCCCATCGATGTGGATGTGAAATCTAGGGAACCCCAATCATCTTGTAATAGCTTTGTGACTTGTTCAATATGTTTTTCTATTACTTTTTGTTGGATGGATTCCATGTGTGTAGTTGGTGTTAATTTTTTCAAGGGATTTTCCTTTATTTTCTCAATGTTTAAACAACTGTTGGGGTTAGGGTTAGGGTTAGCTTCAATTGTGTACACTTTGTTGTTGTAGATATACTTCATTACACAATGAAGAGTAGAAGGTACCCCATTCATTGCATGAAACCATGGTCTACCTAAAAGGAGGTTATATGAAATATCATTAGGTATAACATGTATTGATGTTTCCAATGTAGCCTTTCCAGATGTAATAGGAAATGTAATCACACCAAGTGGTTGATTTCTTACATTGTCAAATCCCTTGATAGATAAAGAATTTGGTTGAATATTTGATTTATCCAATCTAAGCTTATCCAAAAGGTTTACACTAAAAACATTAAGAGTGGATCCATTGTAAACAAGGGTTCACTTTACCCCTATTATTTTATATTGAGCTATTATTATGAAAGCTTCATTTTTTTTTCACTTCCAAGGGAGGGAGCTCACTTTGGTAGAAAACAATGTCAACATTTATTCCTTGAATGATGGCTGCTATGTCATTTGGTTGCATGTTAGAAGGGATAGGAACTTGTTGCAAGATAGTTTGAAGCATAGTGTGATAATTAGGTGAATTTTAAATTAGGTCCAATAGAGATATCTTTGCAGGAGTATGCTTAAGTTGTTCAACATGATCATACTCTTTCCCACTATGCAAAACAAAATGAGGAGCACTAGGTGATATGGGATTGGGAAAAAGGTACGCATGTTGGGGTTGGTTGTTTTGGTTGTAGATTATTTCTAGTGTTATATGTATGAGAAATGATATTATGACTCTATTGCTATGAAAAATTGTTCTTAGGTGGGTAGAGGATGAATTCAGTTTTGTTCTGATTTTGAGGCTTATGTGATGGTGGGTAAAGGATGATTTAAGGTTGAATAATATCAATATCCCTTAGCGAGTGAGAATCTAATGTTTCCTTTTTATCTTCTTTTAAGGGAATATCAGTATTGTCAATGTTATCCTTGTCTTGCATCATGATATTCTCCCTAGGAGGAAGGTTTTTAGGAGGACTACTAACCAAAAGTTCTTGACAATCAAAGGATTGTTCTTCTAAAATGACTTTATTGCAAGTAGTAGAATGATCAATGGTTGAAGTGTCTTTCTTAATAAGGATATTTCTAGGTGAAGGGGGACAACTAAGATTCTCATGACCTTTATTGATTGTGTTTTCTAACATCAAAGTATCTTCCTCACAACTAAGAGAGATACTAGTAGAACAAATGTGATTGCCATGATTACCTATGGTTGTGTTATCTTGTTCATTAATGTCTTGTCCACTAAGAGAAGTAAAGGGAGAGAAACAACTAGGATTCTCAAAACTCTCATCAATTGGTTCTAACACCAAAATATCTTCTTCACAAAGGGGAGAGATATTAGAAGAACAAATATGATTGTTAGGAATGTCCAAGGTTGTATTCTCTTTCACTAAAACACTCTAATAGGGAGGAGATAGGAAATATTTCTTAGCATGTCTAAATATGTAAGACACTAATATTATTTGAACAAAAGTGAAAATCACTTGTAACCATTCCATGCAATGTTTCAACAATGTAAATAATGTATATCCCAAGATGCAAAACACTTTTATCCAATATATGCAAAGCTTTAAGAATGCAAACAATGTGTATCCCAAAATGAAAACCACTTTTATCAAACTTATGTAATGTTTTATGAATAGAAATATTGTGTATGCAAAAGTGAAAAGTGCTTTTATCCATGTCATGCAAAATTTTAGAAATGTGAGCATTTTTCAGATTGAATGATGATTGTAATTGAAATTATTTAAAAAATGACTATCGTAAATTGATTTTTTTGACCTAAATGCATAAAAAAAAGTTCCCAAAACTTTCCAAACTTATCGTATATGGTACTAGGAGGCATAGGAAGCACAAAAATGAGGTTTTTGATGCTATAATAGACAATTAAAAATCTCGACTGGGACTAAGTCGCCTAGAATGGTGAATGAATGCCAGTTAGGGTTTTTTTCAAATTTTTTAAAATTTTCAATTGGTTTTGATGCTTTTTAGTTTGTAAGACTTGAATACTAAAGGAAAATCCAGTTTTCAAATGTTTTTCAATGATTTAAGATGAAAAAATGCAAACTATATGCACTTTCACTAATGCAAAATTTGAAAACCCTAGAATGCAAATTAACTAATGAAAAATGGAATGCAATGTTAATGCAAGATAATTCTTGGATGATGATAGACTCCAAAATTAAAAAAAAGAAAGTATTCTAAAGGCAGGTTCACCAAAATGTAGCAAATATTTATGTCACCTTTTGCACCTCTATGGTTTTGCACTTCAAAGTAGAGAGACAAAGATAAACAATTCATTCAAGAAAAAACCCTTGAGATTTCAATGATAAAGGAGATTGAAATATATCAAAGGAGATTATTCTTAAGGTAGGAAAGTGATAAAGAAGATACATTATGGATGAAAAACTAAAGAAATGCAAGGTGTTTGAAAACACAATGTGATATACAAATATAAACTAAATGACCTAAAAAGGAGCATGAAACAAAATAGAAAACTATAAAACTGAAGATGTGTAATTATAAATGTGTTAAGGACTAGAATGAAGTTTGGAAATATTGGTAATTCTAGAATTTTAACCTATTGGGACACCTATGTCATTCTGGGCAACTTAGTCCTAGACCTAGAAAAGTATTCTAGAGCGTGTTTCAGCAAAAAGGGTATTTGAATCTACATAAATCTTTGAAAAATATGAATAATGGGACTCATATTCCATTGATGGAAACTTATTCCACTTTGGATTTTCTAAAAATCCGAAAGTGGAAATGAAAACTCTTGGTTTGCACTTTCTATTCCTCTAGGTGTTAAGATCTGAAACCCTGATTTTCGGCACTGTAAGTGACTTTTGTAGATATTTTGACCTTGCAAATAAGGATATGTCTTCAACAATTTTGTAACCTATTCTTCAATGATCTCAAAGCTATCAAGGTACCTAAATCTGTGAACACACAAAGAAAGGAAGAGAAATGTTGAATGTTAGGGAATAGGGGTTTTCCTTGGTCAAAACCCCTTTAGGTAATTAAACCAAATGAAGAAAATAGATGAATCATGAACATGAAATAAAGGAATTAGAAACTTGCCATGATGATAGATCTTGAATTTTTGCAACAATGGATGAAGAATCTACCCTTGAATGCCTTAGAAAGCTATCTTGATTACTTAGCGTGCTAAAACCATAGCTTGCTTTTCCTGAAAGAGAATGAATTGAACTGTTGAATTTTGGGTTCCTATAGACTTCTCTAGCTCTTCTAGGGGTTTTCACCTAAAAGGAGAGAGATAGGACCAAAACTACTAAGGTTTCTTTCAAATTATATTATTTAGAATGTTATTTGGACTAAATGAGATGATATAAATGTAGTTATATGAACTAATTGATTGATTATGAATGCAAAATTAAGAAACAAATGATGTTTGAAAACACATTGTTTAATGAAATAATGAACTAGAAATGAATGCAAAGCTAAACAAAAATGAATGAAACATGAAGTGTGCACCTGGGATTTTGATGATGACTAGAAATTACTTTTGAAATGTATTTGATGTTATTTTTTTTGGCATGGAGGGACTCATTTTCCATTCTAGGTGAATTAGTTCTAGTTCTTCTAAACTGTACTGGAACCCGTTTATGATAAAAGGGTATCTAAAAATTTAAAAATCCAAAACCTATCCTTGGGATGGGACTCATTCGCCACCCATGGAAAATGAGTCCAATTTTAAAGTTTTGGATTTTCAAAGGTGGATTTTGAAACTTCCAATCTACACTTTGATGCCCTACAGGTGTCCACTTTTGAAACTCTGATTTACGGGTCTAAAAATGAGTTTTTGTTGATATTTTGAATTTTTGAATAAGAAGAAGACTTAAGAAACCTTACAACTTTATCTTCAATGATTTTTAATCTTCCAAGATTCTTAAATCTACAAAAACACAATGCAGGAGAGAGAGAGAGATGTTGAATGCTATGGCATGGGGTTTGCCTTGTTCAAACCCCGTTTAGGTAATTAAACCAAAAATAGAGAAAGAATGGAATGAAACATGCAACAATGGAATAGATTACCTTACCATGATCATTGATATTGAAAGTTTGCAACATGAAGGATCTACGCTAGGATGTCTTAGGAAGCTAAATTAATGACTTTCAATGTGAGATCCCTAACTTTCTTGACTTGAGATAGAAGAATGGTGATGAATGAATGATGTGAACGAGTTAATGGATGAATGGATGAATGGGATATGATATATTGAATGGAGGAGATGTAAAATGAGGAGAAAAAAACTTATTTATACAATCTTGTGCCTTAGTTACCCATTCATACCTCATCATAGGTTGACATCAAGTGATTTTTAATAAAAACTTGAAAGGATCTTTTCAAAATTTTGAATTTGGAGCCAAGGGGGACTCATTCACCACCCATGGTGAATGGGTTCCACTTAGGACCTAAAAATGGGTGTTGGGAATTATGTTTTATTTAATGTTGTTTTTTAGACTTACATTGAAAAATACACTTAATTAAGACATATGAGGGCATAAAGGGACCAAATAAAGCATGAGAAAGGGATAAATAGTGAATTTATGCCTAGAAAAGCATGAAATATTGTTACAATACTTTACAACACATCAAAATAGGACTTGTTTAGTGATGAAAAGGTTATTTTTAGATGAATTGTAATGAATATAGTCTAGAAGAATGTAAAAATATCTTACAACACTTCACAACGCCTTCACAAGATGTCATTAAAAGCATTTTATTTGGTTTTCAAGGGTCCAAAAGCTAGTGTGGATGCATAAAATGCCTCACAACACTAGACTAAGGCCTTATTAAGTCCAATTTATCATGAATTAATCCTATGATAAGAAAAGGGTCCTTTTTTCTATGACACATTTAGCCCCAACTTTAGTGAGAGGATGAACTTGATTCAAACTCACACTAAAGTAGACATTCAAGAGAGGTCCACATGTACTTCAAGCCTCGAAGATACAAAATCATGTAAAGGAAAGATGGAAAGAAAGAAAGGGTGGAAAATATGTAGTCACTCTTGGGCCACAAATCTTTAGGTCATCGCAGTGTGAGAAGTCCACAACATAATCACTCTGGGGCAATGAAACCTCTGGTTGTTGACAGGGTGAGAGATCCCAAAAGGTGAGGAACATATGCTAGTTTGTATGCACTCACAAACAAAAAGGTGACTATGGGGAAAAGTCATGCCACTAGATGGGCTTCCTGCTCAACCATATCAAAGTTATACCTCTAGATAACTTTAACAAGGTGCCACAAGGAAATTGGTTTTTGAGCTCTATGAGGTAAGCAAAACTTTGTATGTTTGACACTCATAGACATTGTTAATGCAAAATACTGTAAGGAATGTTCAAAGGGATTTTTCTTTGTTTTTGCAATGTCTCATCTTAGGGAACATCATTCCCAATGTATCCAAGAGAGGATAGGTACAAACAATCTCATCTTGTTTCCAAGAGAGCACAAGTGCACACTCTCATCTTGGGAAAAATTGTACCTACTGCTTCCAAGAGAGGAAATCACAAGAAAAAGAAAATCACACAATGAAATGTGAGTGGTGATGTATGCCCCCACTTTAAAGTATTTGCAATCACCCATACTATGAGCAATTTTTTTAAAGTAGAAGAGAAGAAGGAAGAAATGAGAGCTTATGTGGAAAGCCCTATGTCAAGTCATATGTTTTCGATAATCTATGTCATGAAAGAGAGAAGTATGTCATATGCGAGACCACTTAAGGCATGCTTTCCACATCCCAAGTTTTCTCTTATGTAGTCATGAAAGGTTAATGAATAGCCAAAGGAGGCAACCACGAGTGACATACAAGGACAAGGCTATCAAACTCCTTGCCCCCACTCAGTGTAGGAAAAAGGTGAGCCAAAAAAAATGATGAAATGCATGCTAGAGTGAAAATAAATAGTGGTTAGAGGAATTAGGTTCCCCCACATAGGGAATCATACCAAACTCTTGAAAATGTTTGAATTATATGAGCATGATGGAAATGGAAATGAATGCGAAATGGAGATGGAGAAAACCATAAAATACTGTACATGGAAAATTATTTTGAAAGAAGGAAAATTAGGATTGTCCATGTATTGTCAAGTCCTATTCCTTTTATTTCCTAAACTACTATGCAAGGAAAAGAATTTTAAAGAGGATCATCAAAAGTTGTCCATGCACTGGCAACCCTTAATCCTCTATGTTACTCAAGAGAAAAAATGTTTCAGAAATTGCCCATGCACGGGCAACTCTTGGTCTTCACCAGCCATATTCTATAGATAATATGAGTCCTCACCCTTCTTTCCAATAACCACAAAAGGTCCCAACCACAAGGCTTCAAATTTCCCATGCTTGCCCTTCTCCTGACACCTACCATTCTACATCAATACCAAATCATTTTCTCCAAATTTTCTATCTTTTTCCTTTTTATCAAATATATACTTCATCTGTGTCTGTAACTTTATGTTTTAATTTTGGGAAACTTTCCTTATTTCATCAAGTTCAACTAGTTGCTCCATTCTCTCCTCCATAGGTTCTGAAATATCCAAATCTTCCTGAAGGACAAACTTGTAGACTGGTAACAAATTCTGCAAAGGCATCCTGGCCTACGTTCCATACGCTAATTCGAATGGGGACTTCCCAATTTCCTTCTTCACAGTGATTCTATCATCCCACATAGCCAGTCTTAATTTCGAATCCCAAGCCTTCTTGTTCTGATCTAACATCCTCCTTATAATCTTCAGAAGACTCTTATTGCTAGACTTTGCTTGACCATTAGCTTGTGGATGGTAAGCAGCTGCATAAGAAATGGTAATACCATATGTGCTACAAAATTTTCTAAATTCATCTAATCTAAAACACATCCCATTGTCAGTAATCAGCCTTAGTGGTGTACCAAACCTGGTAATGATGTTGTCCATTATAAAAATTTTCACAACTCTACTTTTAGCCTGTTTAGTTGGGATTGCTTCAACCCATTTGGTAAAATAATCAGTGGCCACTAGTATCCACCTGTTTCCACCACTTGATTTTTCTTGTATCTCTCCAATGAAATCAATTCCCCATTGCTAAAAAGGGGCATCATCCTGCAAGGGTTGAAGTGGAAAAGCTCCCTGATAGTTCAGTTTTCCAGAGAATTTCTGGCAAGCCTCACATTTTCTTACATATGTAAAAGAGTCATTGAAAACCTTTGGCCAGTAATAACCTGCCCTAAGAATTTTATGCGAAGTTTTCTTTGTTGAGTAATGTCCTCCACAAAATCCTTCATGCATTTCACTTAAGACATGCTTGGCCTGAGACTCATCTAGACATAACAATAGTATACCATCCCTGTTTTTCCAAAATAAATCTCCATCCATAAAAACATACTTAGATGCTTGCAACTTCAGCGTTCTTTTCTGGTTGGAATTCAATGCCTCTGGACACTTCATGTACTTAAGATAATGCATGATATCTGTATACCATGGAGTATGCTCAATGCTCACAATTGCGATCTCTTCCTCTACATTCAAAATTTGGTTTACTTTAATATTCACTTCTGCCATTAACCTAGCCAAGCCCTGATCTCTTACCAGTTTAGTAATTTGTATCTCCATGTCAAACTCTTGGATTTTGTTAATCCATTTGCATCTTTTTCCTATTACTTCAGATTGTGTTAGAATATCCTTGACAGCTGCATGAGGAACATAAGAAACCACCTTTGCTCCAACAAGATATGGCTTGAAAGCTTTTACAACTTTCACTAGTGCAAATGCCTATTTTTTCCATTATATCATACTTTAATTCAGACCCCTGTAATGACTTACTAAAGAAAGACACAGGCTGTTCATGACCATCCTCATTCTTCTGCAACATGACAACAGGAATAGTGTGCATTGAGGTGAATGAAAATATCTGAAAAGGTTTTGTAAAATCCAGAGATTTAAGGATAGGAGCCTCCTTCATGGCTCATTCGATGGATACAAAAGCTTCCAAGGCTTTTACAGTCCACTCTACCTTTTGTCCCTTCTTCAACATTTTTTATATGGGTTTAATGATCTCAGTAAATTTAGAAACAAATCTCCTAACAAAATTAATCTATCAAAAGAATGACTATATAGCCTTGACAGTTTTAGGAACATGAATTTTATCAATGGCCTCAATCCTCTCAGGATCTATCTTGATCCCTTCTTTTGAAACAATATATCCTAAGAGCTTACCTTCTGTGACTGCAAAATGACACTTCTTAGGGTTCAATCTGATACCATACTCTAAGGCTTTAATAAATACCTTCTCTAGATGTTGAACATGATCTTCATCCTTCTTTGAATAAGCAGTCGGATCATCCTGATAAACCACCATGATAGCATTGATCAAATCTGCAAATGCCACATACATAGCTCTTTGGAAAGTTGGTCCTACATTAGTGAGACCAAATGGAATTCTTATGTATACATATGTTCCCCAAGGAGTTGTAAATGTTGTCTTATATTGCTTAGATTCTTTGACCATAACCTAGTTATACCCTAAAAACCCATCCATCATAGACAACAGTTTGCACCCTATCACCTTATGCAATATAGCCTCCATGTTGGGTAGAGGATAATTATCTTTGAGGGATGCCATGTTTAGATTTCTGAAGTCAACACACAACCTGATATCTCCATTTTTATTTCTCACAGGGACCAAATTTGAAACCCATGTTGAATGCTTGATTGGTTTAATGATTCTACCATCTTTGAGTTTTTCCAACTCTTCTTGCATTTTAGGCTCCAATGTTGGATTTATGGGTCTCTACTTTTGTCTAAATGGCTTAGCATCTGGCTTCAATGGTATTTCATGTTGAAACAAATCTTCCCTATAGGCTTTTAGATCTTCATAAGACCAGGCAAACACATGTTTATATTTTCTTAGCAACTCTATCAGCATTTTTCTAATTGTAGGGCTTATCTTCTTCCCTATGTACACCCTCCTTGGTGTCATCTTAGTCCCCAAGTTAATTTATTCAATACCTTCCCTCTTGACTGGTGTTTGCTTCATGAGGGATCGATCATTTCCATCATACACCCTATCCAATGCCACTAAGCCTTTAGGAAGCTTATTTTTTTAAGCTGTAAGATCTCCTTTCCAAATACTGTTTGCTTCCCATCCACTTCTTCAACAAAGGCATTGAAGTCAATCTTTTGGGCTTCATACTGATCTATACAATGGAGAAACTTCATAAGGTCAGTATCATCATTGAAGACCTACCAACTATAAATGTTATCAGGAACAACAGGCCTTGTCTTGAACTCAATTTTTGATACTCTAGCTAGTGTAATGTCGTCTCTTTTCAGTGCCACATTTGCTAAAAAATATACCATTATATTTTTTGACCTATCAATCCACTCAATTGAGAAGGCATCAAACAACTCAATTGTGTCCCATACAACATTTCTATATTGCTTCAGTATTTTATGTCTTGCTGCATATTTTGACTTAATTTGTGAAACAACCAACTCAAAATCCCCTTGAATAGCCAACAATGTGATTTTGTGTTTCACAGCTATATTCAAACCTATTAACAAAGCTTCATACTCCACAACATTGTTTGTACATTCAAATGCTAACAGAAATGAATACTTAAATGTAACACCCTTAGGTGAAATGAATACTATCCCTACTCCATTACCTTCTTGACTATAGGCTCCATCAAAGTACATCTTCCACACACCATTGCATTTTTGTGCAACATGCTTCTCAATTGGATCACTATTGATCAACTCTAGCTGGGTTGGTTCTATAATAAAACTCCCAAGATCAACATCACAAAAAATAATTGATCTGATTTTGTGGTACATAGTCAACAAGTTGATTCATCCTTGGCTCCCTATACAACTTCACCTCTTGGCCATTTATCAGAATTGTTGCATAAAATAGATCAAACTGAACATTACCACCAACAACTATCATCCACTGTCTTGATAAAAGCATACCAAACTGAGGGGGTGTGTCTATTACTATTATATCAATATTGTAGGCCACTTGAGGATAAGTAGATAGCTTGACTTCAACATCTTTCATTATACCCACCAAAGGAATAGGTCAGTTATCCATCACATAGCATTTACCTTCATATGTATCCACCCTCATGCCTAGTTGTTTCATTACTCCTACTGGCATAATATTCATGGAAGTACCAGAATCTATCATGCAATTCCTTAATAATTTGTTATTTATGAGTAATGTAGTGAAAAAAGGATTGACCTGTGGGGGACTTGTTAGTACATTACTCAAGCAGATTTCTGAGATATTTACCTCCTCCTGCTTACTACTTTTTTTAGTAGCCACCTTGTTTTCAAAATTCACATGCTTTTCATTTGTTATCAATTGGATAGCACTGTCTTTGTACTCCTTAATCTTCATCATCTCAAGTAGTGGAATAGACATCTTTACCTGAGATAAAGCTCGAGTGAAGTCAAAAAAAGAACTTTCCACTCTAACCATTTTCTTTTGCTCTGGCATTTCTCCTTTATTTTCTTTCTTTTCTCTTTTACTTGGCTGATCAAGCTTTTGCATTTCTTTGTGTAATTCATTCACTTCCTCCTTGTAAATAGGCTTATGTTTACTTTCATCATATTATTTATTTTCTATCCTTTTCACAGTTCCTTGTGTTACCTTTTCTTTCATAAAAATATGCCTGGGGACACCTTCCTTCTCATTTACACTCCTATTTCTCAACCAGTACTTACTCTTTTCCTCTTCAACTGTAGCAATAGTCAGTCTCTCTATTTCCTCTTTAGTAAGTTTCCTCATACTACATTGAGTAGGTATTTCAACAGAATGTGGCTCTGTATATTCTTCTTCAGAGTCAGAAAGGATCTGCTATTCAGCCATATGGACATTGTATTTCTGATTTGAAACATCATATTCGTAGCCTTCATCCTCTGAAGTTGAGTACCTCTCTTCCACATGGTGAAAAGTGTTTGAAGTCAAATACACTTTGTGATCTTCTCCATTATTTCCCATCAACATACCTTCCTTTTGCATTCTTTAGGCTACAACACAATAATCTAGGGAATGTGGCTTATCACAGACTTCACAGAAATAATTCTTATTCACCATATAAGTTCCCTTCTTCCTCAATGGATCAGGAGTTTCTTTGCTTCTAGACCTATCTATTATAGGTTTTCCATCTTTCTAGTTTGTATTATAAGGAATGTCATGCAACCTAGGCCTTTCATTCCTATATGTGTGCTCCTGTTTGTATTGATAATTATTGGTTTGTTGGGGAGGCCTATGATTATCTCTTTTATCAATTATCCCAACAGCCCTCCTATTGTTTTCAATTGTCAATGTTGTCTTCTGGGCTTCAGCCAAGTCTCTTGGGAACCTATTTCTTAGTTCATACCCTGTTTTAGGATTGAACGCATTCAAATAAACACTCAAATACATAGAGTTTGGCAGTCTTGATCCAGGAGGTATTTTATTCTACAGTATATTGAATCTTCGATTAAAATCATAACTTGAATCATTCTAGTTTTTCTGAATTCACATCAATTCATGGAGAGCAGCATCAAGTGCACTTTGATTCCCATATTGCTTGAGGAATCAATCCTGGAATATTTGGAGTGAATCAATAGAGGCTATTGTTAGGTTGTTCAACCAATCTCTAGCTTCGTTAGTCAGTGTCATAATGAATAGCCTTATATGTAGATCTTCATAAGGTACATCCAAATCTTGAATAAAGGCATTGAACCTTCTTAAATTATCTTTAGAAGTAATTGCATTACTTTATATGAACTTATGCACCAGACCTCTCCAACTACCATCCATAGGGTAAGGGTATAAATGAAACCTTGCTAAATCAAATTGTCTCATCATTGTTGTTAATGATGAGGAAGAGGGTTAGGTGGGTACTGATACATTGGTTTATTATATTGTGTATTATGATGTGGCACATAATGTTGACCACGAGGTGACTGTGTGTATGTATGTTGTGTGGGAATATGAGTTGGATGATTTGGTTTTCTATATTGATTCCCTTCTTGATGGTGAGGAACTCTTGATGGATTAGAAGGCCCTACACCATGGTTACCCTACTTATGAGGAGGTACATACTTTGGGCGACCAGATGTCTGATTAGTAATTTTGGCTTTCTGCAATTTAGCTTTTAATTCTTCTATCTCCTTCTTCTGTAATTCCAACCGTGCTTTTACTTCTTCAATAATTGAAGGTTCATAATCATCTTGAGGATTTTCATGATCAATATGTCCACTCTGATTACCTTCCATTTTTTGGTCATATTCATATTGAATTCTGAGTCATTCAGGTTCAAATTTAGCATGCCACTCTTCCTATTTCTAAGGATCATTAAAAGGATTTATTTGATCTCTTGGGGTACAAGGTTCTACACTTGAATTATCTGTCCATGTATCAAAATGGTCATATGTTTCACCATGTGGTTTTGATGATTTATCTTTGTTCATCATGCACATGTCCTCACTTATCCCTTTACCCCAGTCAACCTTATCATCCTTGTGTGTCCATTTACTGCTGCTAGCAGGGGCTCTAGTATGACCTCCCCTATATTGAGATCTTCTTCCATTCATGTTTGAAAAGATGCAATGTTTCTGTTAGAGTTGCCACTCACTTTTTTCAAAAGTGAGAAAGTATTTGTTATTTCTTATTCCCAACGGAGTCTGTACAAGGTTTTTGGCTCTATGATTAAGGAATTGATTCTGAATTGATTTATCCCCAGTAGAGTCACCAATTTGTTAGCTCTCAAAAATTTAGGCAAAAATCCTCAAGAGGTTGCCAATCTCTTGGTACGTTTTAGGGTAATAGACAAGGTTAGATGTTTTAGACCTTCTACTCTTCAGGCGCTGCTAAACCTAGGTGGGTGTACCTATATGAATTGGGCAGACTTGACTTTTGATCTTCTCTTCTTGCAATGATTTATCCATGATGGCAGATGGAAGTGGACAAATGAAATCAAATTTGGTATAGATTATATAGCAATATTATAAAACTAAATCCTAATATGCTCAGTTAACAGATGTAAAGAAAATGAATGTATCTAAATGGTGAAAAATCCAGAGACTAGTGCCTTATTGGGTATGCAGAGTCAAATGAAATAGCAATGGGGAACCTCTTTCTGGAAAACACTCAAATTTTTGGCATATGTTTTGTTTATAACCTATATAAACATGCAAGACTGTGACTACCAAGTTCTTCTCTAATAATCTAGATGAATTTCCCTGATTACTGTGATCAACCAAAAGGATTTAATCTTTTCTTGAAAGAACCAGTCAATTAACCACACAAATACAACAAATGTGCACTGATAAGCTAAATATAAACTTGTTATATCAATTTAAACAACCAGAAAGCATCAATCTTGGAGACAACTTGGTAACACTTTCAATAAATTCAATAGACAATTGACACCAGAAATGAGCTGTGACATCAACTAATTCTCATTAAAAACTCCATTTTGAAAACATGCATTATGGTCTCTATTCTATGGAAAATTTTACCAAATTGTATATTCTCTACCCTATCTACTCAAATCTAAATCTGATTCCAATCTCCCCATTTACAATCAGAAATGAACATTTATACATTTGCATTTGAAGAGATACAACGCTTCATATACTCTTGTCGACAACCAGCTGTTCGCATTCGGGCTCTGCTAATCATCACTGAAATAGTCACCGAGACATCCAGTAAGTATGCCGAAGGAAAATGTATCACTAAAAGTCATCTTTCTATCCATCGATGTAATGTTATGCCATCCTATTGACAGTTTGATGTCCCACCGACAAATATCCTTTCATCTCATTTGCTTCGTCGTGACCTCCTGCAGTTATATTGAAGCCCCAAGTCCTACCCATAGGTATCGTTTGATCTTTGTGTTTCGTTGTAACCCTTGTGATGTCGAGAAGACGTTTCACAGATAATACTTTGTCTCACCTATAGACATCCAAATTTGGACACTTAATTTATCCAAATTTATCACTTTTCATCTAAACATTCTCTTATTTGAGTTAATTAAGTAATATTGCTATTATTTAATTAATACCCTTAATTCTGCCAAATCCCTAAGGTATTTAATTAATAATTAAATACTTTACTCTCTTTAATCCTCCTTTCATCAAATAAATTAAATAAATAATACATTTATTTAATTCCTCACATGTCATTTTCATCTAATCTTAATCCATCGCCTAATCTCTTCATTAGGGATGTGCACATGCCTAATCCTTGATTAGGATGTGTCACATCCTCCAACTTTTGCAAGTTGGCTTCTAATCCTCATTTATCTTCTAATTATTGATTAATTAAGCCTAATTAGTACTTTGGTCAACTCTTCCCATCCCCCAAGGAATTTTTAATTCTTTTTTATTCCTCCTAGAATCCCCTTTTCCCATGCATCTTCTAGAATCTTTGACTTGTCACATCAAGTCACATGTGAAAAACTCCCACCTTTTGGGAACATTGTATTATTCACTAGATTCTTCCAATCATTATGAATTTAAAATTCATTTTTATTCACCCAAGATTCTTCCCATCTCCCAATGTACTTGGAAGGTACTTGTCCTTCCTCCACATTATATACTTCTCTTCCACCTCACTTACACCGCATCTCTCCTTAGCCACTTCACATTCACATGTCAAAATGTGAGGGCTTGTGAGTTCTCAACTCACCATAGCCCTTCATCTTGAGCTTGTTGGATGAATCTCAACCATTGAATTCTCTAGAGAATTCAAATTCTTCTATAAATACCCCCTCCTCAAGGGCATTTTCAACACTTTTCATTTTGAGCAACCTTATGCTGCCAATTTGCATTCTCAAGCATTTGCTATCATTTAGCCATCTATTTAGTTATTTTGCATTATCAATCTTGCATCTAGTAACATCAAAAGCCATCTCAGGAGCATACAAATTCATCTAAATCAAGGGTCAACCAAGGAGTCTTCAACAACAAGGAAGGTATAATCGATTTGTATTTTATTTCATCTATTTTCCTTGTTTTATCACTCTTTAGGCTAATCATTGAAGTGTTCTTAGTGTTTTTCCACTTGCATTTTTAGTTATTTTGCATATTAGAATAGGGTAAAATTCTAAGGTACACATTTATAGCACGCCCGGTGGGACCTACAAATGGGTTCTTACATCTAACCTTCATTTTTGCTAAGTATTTTGTAGAAAAAGGTCACAGAAAGGTGGAAGCGCCCCTAATTTTTCTGCAGAAAGGTGGAAGCACCCTTGATTTTACCATAGAAAGGTGGAAGCACCCCTAATTTTACCGCAGAAAGGTGGCCACACACTCCTGTCTGCTGCAGAAAGGAAGTCATGCCTTATATCTAAAAATTTGATTTTTTTAATAGTTTACTGCAGTTAGGTGTATACGTCATTTTGCTTAGATCTTTTCTAACACTTTCTTGCAGTAGGGCATACAACTTTTCTTTTTCAAAAATCTGATAAAATTTCCTGTAGAGGGGCAGATACGCCGTTTCATTTTGAAAGGCTCTTTTCCTCTAACATTTTGCTGCAAAAAGGTGGTAGCGCCCTCTGTTTTACTATAGAAAGGTGGAAGCACCCTTGATTTTATCGCAGAAAGGTGGAAGCACCCCTAGTTTTGTTGCAGAAAGGCGGAAGTACCCCTGATTTTGTGGCAAAAAGGCGAAAGCACCCCTAGTTTTGCTGTAGAAAGGTGGAAACACCCCTGATTTTGCCATAGAAAGGCAGAAGCACCCTTGATTTTTTTGCAGAAAGGCGTAAGCGCCCTTGATTTTATCGCAGAAAGGTGGCAGCACCCTTGATTTTACCACAGAAAGGAGGCTACGCCCCAAAATATCATAGTTTGGAAGCATATTATGGCGTAATTGACCAAGAACGAAGGATAAGATAGCTAACGTTTGCTTGCAGGGCCATCTATTTGATCAAATTTTTGAAAAATTATCCTTGTTGTTTGAACATAGTCTAATTAGGGGGGAGTAACCTTTATTGCTTGTTGTGTTTGTTTATTATTGTGTCACCCAAGGGGGCATTAATTAGTTTTCACTTTCCCCTTGCACTTCGTGTGAGCCTGGGGAGTAGTTGGAAATAGTTAGTGTCTTTTTCTAGTGGGACCTGCTTGGGGATTTCATCACCCCAAGGGACGATTCCAACCACGTGTACCGGCAGGGTATATAAAGGGGGGAGAATGAAAGTTGTACCCCAATCCAGTCACCTCATAATTGGTAGAGCGTAGAAGCTAGGGTGATACCTAGATAGATGTGAAGAGTTGGTCCGAGCCTTTCAGTATCTCGCTGGGGTTCCCGACTCACGCTTGTGATGGGCTGGTGTTCACGGTTTGTGCCTCACATACCGAGAGTATATTGAGGACTCCCTAGAAGCCTTGTGCATCCTAGATTAAGACCTTTCCTGGCCATACCCTTAACATTAATTATAGGATTATGCTTGCTTGAAGTGTTTTCTTGTGAAAAATCCATGAAATATTTGATACATTGGCCTTATTTTATCATTTTGAGTTCTTGCCATAGCCATTGCCATCAAAACTAAGCTCTGTTTTACTGCAGAAAGGTGGAAGCGCCCCTAATTTTTCCACAAATTGGTGGAAGCACCCCTAATTTTACCACAGAAAGGTGGAAACACCCCTAATTTATTGTAGAAAGGTGGAAGCACCCCTGATTTTACCGCAGAAAGGCGGAAGCGCCCCTGATTTTACCACAGAAAGTTGACTACGCCCCTTTAACTTCCTGGGGCCATCATTTACAAACCGTATGTCGAATTGACTTCATCCAAAAACCAAATTTACTTAGTTTTTCAAGCTCTATTCAGTGGTACCTTCCATTTCCTCCTATCAAGAATTTGACTATCCCGGGGTGGACCGCCCCTAACTTCCCTGAGCCATCATTTACAAACCGTACGTTGAATCGACTTCATCCAGAAACCAAAGTTGCTTAGTTTTTCAAGCTCTATCCAGTGATACCTTCCATTTCCTCCTATCAAAAATTTTACCATCTCGGGGTGGACACGCCCCTAACTTCTTGGGGCCATCATTTACAAACCGTACGTTGAATTGACTTCGTCCAAAAACCAAAGTTGCTTAGTTTTTCAAGCTCTATCCAGTGGTACCTTCCATTTCCTCCTATCAAGAATTTTACCATCCAAGGGTGGCCATGCCCCGCATCACAGGGTGGACACACCCCTAACTTCTTGGGGCCATCATTTACAAACCGTACATCGGATCAACTTCATTCAAAAACCAAAATTGATAATTTTTTTGAGCTCTATCTAGTGGTACCTTTTGTTTCCTCCTATGTAATCAAACCAATCCATTCCTATAATCAAATACATACAATCATCTAATCAATCCAAGCACACCAATCCTATCAAGTACATCCAATCATAATTATCCAATCAACATCATCTAATCATTTGATCCTATCCAATCAAATTGATCTAGTACTTTAATCAAATTAATCAAATCATCTACTTGATCCAATCATCCATCTACCAAATCCCATCAAAATCAAAATCAATCACATCGCATCATCCAATCATCCTAATCTGAACTTTAGTCCAATCCTGATCTAAGCTTGACTTAAATCCTAATTTGAGCTTTAGACCATCATCTTTGATCCATTTTATTTATCCTGTCATCATCACGAATCCTCATCCTCCATCAATAGTAGTCAAGGGAAACCCTAATTACGTTGACGACAATAACGAAAGACTTGTTGATCAAGAGGTATACGACATAGATCCCCTTGACACTATCATATCTAGTATGCTTTCTCCACCCACTTTCTAAAATCCAATTACTCCTATGAGCTACCCCGTTATGTCTTCATCCATGCCTAATGATGCTCCTTATGCCACCTTTGACAATGGATATCTAGTATCTTCTTCATCCCCATATTTGTGATGTCCTTCATCTACATCATCCTCTTATACAACATCTACATCCACTTATCCTAATTTTCCATCCCAATACTCCTATTACAATTTCCCATCCATGTTCCCTTATCATAATCCTCTTTTCCAATCTTCCCATACTAATCCTACATCCACACCCTTTTACCTTAATCCTACATCCATGTCTCCTCATCCTAATCCATCATCCCAATACCTTTATTATAATCCATCGCCCACATCTTCATGTTCCACTATACCACCTATATCATCTTGTCCTAATCCATAGTCCATGTCCCCCTATCCTAATAAACCCCTCTAATATCCCTACCTTAACCCTCAATCCAATCCCATTCCTCCATCTACTCATTGTCCTACATTATATCCCATTCCTCCATCTAACCCTAGTCCACCAATCCATAATCCCTCATCCATTTCTACCACCCCATCCAAGCCAACCATATGCAAGTCTCTCATTTAAAATTTCTCCAAGGACTCATGAGAAAGAAGCCATCCCCAACTCCACATCTTGAAGTCATTGAACCATGCCATGCCAATCCATCATCCACGGTAACTAGTGATGAGAGCCTTCTCCATACCACACCTATCATTGTTGTTACCACCCCTAGCACTGATCAAACCATTGAAACCATTGAATCCACTAAATCCATTGAACCCACATCTCCTACTATGAGAGCCACTAAACCCATCGAAGACACCCAAGTCCAATCCACTCCCTCTACTCCTAGATCCACCCAATCCATCAAAGAAACCCAAATCCAATCCACTCCTCCCACTCCTAGTAGCACAAAAACCCATTCCAATGAACCTCATGAATCCTCCATACTCCCATCTCCCCCACTTAAACAGTCCCTCCACCACTCTGTCATCTTTCCATCCACACAAGATGAGTCACACCAAGAGTCTAATCCAAAGCATGCCAACATATCCCCTTCTCCAGATCAAGATCCTCCCATCCCATCTAGTCCACCTCAAGATCACAGTCCCCCATCCATTCCATCCCATGATCCCCTTGTTATTCAATCTTCCATTGCTCCATCTCCATCTCCATCACATGAGCCCACTATCACAAATCCAAATCCTATCATATCCCTTGATCCCTCTCCTAATACCACCCATCCAAATATTTCTATCCCATCATCTCCCTCTCATAATCCCCCATCATCGCCTAAAACTGCTATCCCTACACCACTTGCATATCCCCTTGGTACCCTCACATTCTTCCATGGTGGCCTCCTCGTAGAAGAAAAACACAGTGTATATACCACCCATCATCCTCGACCTAATAATGGACTCGCATCATGTTTTCAACATAAAAAAATCCTATCATGGATCACATGCTCAAGAAAATGAACTATCAAGGAAAAGGTATAGGCCTTCATGAGCAAGGTATTTTGGAGCCCATCCAAGTTAAAGAACAAATCTGTATGCAATGTCTTGGACTTATTTCCCATGACTCACAATCTAAAGATATTGGTACAACCTCTAGATGTCCTCAACGAGCCTTTTCCAAAAGAAATGTAAGCTTTTCCCATCGCTCCACCATACCATATGCTGCCATCCCTCCTCCTCTATCATATCGCCTCAAAACAACTGTCCATATTTCCCCTTTATCTGCTCCATCCATTTTGAGTCCTTACATCCCTCCATCCACCATATACCACCCTTCATCTACTCCATCCATCTTGGGTTCTTATGTCCCTCAACCCACTATGACTGCTTTCGGTCCATATATCCCAAGATGACCTCCTCCATCTCATCCTTTCATCTGTCCAACACCTATCCATCTCATCCATCATAAACATCCCTCTTACATATCCTATAATCAGGATCAACAAAGGCACATACCTAAACATCCTCCATCTACACATAATCCCCATACTCCTACCTCCATCACTCCACATCATCCATCTCCTCACACCCATCCCATTGCTACTAAAAGCACTTTGGTTGTTAAAGAAAAATGCATAAATCCAAGCATCCACATGAATCTGGCTCCCCATGTCCCTCCAAAAGACATGGTGAAGAGAAGAAAAAATCTAAATCTACATCAAATCCGTAGGCCACAAAGACCCACCAAAGCAAAGATCAAAACCATGTGGATCCCAAAGAAAAAAGATGCAATGCCATCACATGAAAAATCTGTAAGAACATCCAAAGTTGCTAATCCAAAAGCTAATCATACACCCATTTCACCTCTTAAGTCTGTTTTGGGTCCTTATGTCTCAAAATTCACCATTCCATCTCCTCCATTATCCCCACATTCTCCATCCCTTAATCTTATTATCTTTTCACATCCACCACCACATGTGCCAATGTTGGTCCTAAACACATCTCCCCATCACATATCCACCCCATCATTCTATCCATACCATTTCCAACATCCCATCCATTATACCATGTATCAACCCCATCAAATCCCTCTAATTCATCCTCATGCATAATTTATTTATCCTAATAAGGTTGTACCAACATCCAACAGTCACTTCAAACATGGGATCTTAACACCTTGATCCTTATCATATGTCTTCTAAATCTGCTTATCCACTTCCTTATCCTTATCCATCTCCTTCTACATGACATCCAAAAAGTCAAAAATTGAAAAAAGTAAAAAAAAATCAGAAAAATCAAAAAAAAAAATCAGAAAAAAATAACATAGTAAATAGAAATAATTCGTCCAATGGTGAAAAATTGGAAAACAAGTGCCTTATATAAATACCATGATGAAAACCTAGCAAATAGGCGTCATGCATAAATCCCCATCTGCACTTGGGGGCAACTTCTTGATATGCATTCCCTCCATCCGCTATGCTTCCAGCTATGCACCCATCTTCCTGTTATCCGTCCTCTTCATAAAACCCCTCCATCCCACCTATCCTCCATCTCCTACCATCATATCCCATTTATCTCCCAAACCTCCATCCTTCTTGTGATTTTGATCAAAATAGGGACACCTATCTATAGATGCTTTGGCCACCTCTTGGTATACATTCCCTTCCTCCATGCTTTGTTGTATTCCTTGGTCACCCATCCTATCCTCATCTAGCTATCCCCTTTATCTTCCCATCCACTGGTATTTTGCCCCTTTTTCCTTATCACACATGACATATCTAGAGTGGGGGCATCTACTTCCTTTGTGACGTAAGTCCTTGGAGACATCATTCATCAATCCTATCTAAAGTTTCATCTTCCCATCCTTATCTTCCTATCCATCCATCCAAACAATCCCTTTCATATCCCCATCCTTATCCTCCTACTTCTCCATCCAAACAATCCCTTTGATATCCCCATCTTTGTCTTCCTACCAATCCCTTACGTCTCCCCATCCCAATCTTCTTATCTATCCAAACAATCCTTTTAACCTCCTTATCCTTCTCCATCCATCCTAACATCTATCCATCTACCTAACCAATCCCATTAATCCATCAAATCTCTTCTACCCCCATCCCTGTATTCATATCCATCCCCCATCGCATCCTTTCCATCTCCCCATCCTTATTTTCCTATCCATCCCTACCTCTATCCCCCATCCCTTTCATCCCCCATCCCTATCTCCCTATTCATTTCTCTCTACCTTCATCCCATCTCATCATCCCTTGTCATTGGTCTCTGGTTATGGGCTTCTCCCCATGCAATCCAATTCCATCTATCTAATCATCATCACTCCTTCTCTTGCACATCTTTCCAACCCCCTATCACTTTTCATCACTCATCTATCATATCATCCTCCCAAGTCATTTTAATGATTTGGATAACTATCCCATACCTGAACTTTGTAATTTTCATTATCCTATCTTGTCCAACATGTCTATCATTCCTCTTCATATCAGTGCCATCTTTTTATCCACTTATCCTATCATCTCATCATCCTTTATCCATTGTTTGACATTGGTCATCGTTCAAACTACATTGCCCCTACACTTTCACATCGGAAGGGTCAATCATTTGCTCCACCCCCGGGGATCTTTTATCATCTATCATCGGTCTTTCTCCTTTTTTCCATCCTATCTCTACCATCCATCAAGGTCTCCATCTTGGTTAGTCATCCACCTTTCACCGAACTATGAGGGCTCTACGCTTTCACGTAGGCAAGGCTAATCTTTGATCGTGCCCCGAGCCCCTAGGTCTTTAGGGTGTGTCAGTCCCATGTCTTGTCTTCCTTGTGTCGTGTCATCAAGCTATGCCCTTATCTAGCCAGTTCTTCACAAATGGGATCCACTTGTATTATGAGATCCAATCGATTTTGAACATCTCGCATCATAACGATCTTTTAGTTTAGTATCATCATCTTTGGTCTCAATAGGATGTATCCTTCCTAACAGACCTCATCAATCCCATCCATCCCCTTGATCCTATGGCAAAGGACATTTGAAATTGATTATGATATTTTGATACTTTTGGATTTTGTTTATCATTTGAACTCCCTATCATCACTTGTCAAGGCCACCATGATCCATCATATTATGGTGTGTTTTTATTAGTCAACATAGGGGCATATCTTGCTCTTTTGTTTGATTATGTCTTCTTGGTTGTCCCACGTAGTACCCACCAAAATCCCTGAGGTCTTGTGTTATTTTGGGGCATCCTTTTGTGCTTGTGGTTATCTCAATACCTGGCCCAACCGAGGTCTTTGTGACTTTGGGGTGTTGGGATAGCCTTCTTGTCTGTTGTGTTTATTTCATGCATTAGACACTATTACGCCTTGGTTCCACATACCCTGACACTTGGTGTCTTATTCTATAGCAAAAAATAGTGCTCTGAAGATGGAAAATTGCATTAGGATTGCATTTCATTTTCTATTTTATCATCTTGCATGTATCCCCCATCCTCTCATCTATCAAAATCCCCCCATCCATTCCTCCTTCATCCTCATCTCACATCTATATCCAATCCACATCTATTCCATTTAGCCCAAATCATCTAATCATATCCTTGGTCTTGTTCCCAGTCTTGTTACAAGCTTTGACCCCTCATCCTCATCCTCATCATCCTCCATTAGTATCATTCCCTATCCCTTTGGTGTTGTTTTGGGATGTACCCTTCCCTCAACAACAACACTTTTATCATCATCATCGGGAGGCATTCTTCCCTATCCTTTAGTGGTGTTTTGGGATGTATCCTTCCCTATCCTCATGTTGTTTTAGGATCCATCATTCCCTCATTGACAACACTCCATCCCTCATCAACCCCTTTTGGCTTGTACCTTGACTGGGGCAACATCCATTTGTGCTTCATCCATCTCCATATCACTTACTCTCTTACCCATCACCTTGCATCATCTTCCTCATCTCCCCTTGCATCACATCATCTATTTCAATAGCACACACATGTTCTCTTCAACCCGCATGTCCTCTCGAAGGGGCATCCATAATCCTAATCTTCATCTTCACCCCCATCATCTTTTTTCCCAATCAATCCTTTGATGACTGGGGCATCTTTCCCAATCTAACCATCTTCTTCTAGGTTCTATATTTTAATATTCTTTGAAATGATGCTACTTCATAGCACCATCCCAAAGAGGGGAAAAATGTAGACATCCAAATTTGGACACTTAATTTATCCAAATTTATCACTTTTCATCTAAACATTCTCTTATCTGAGTTAATTAAGTAATATTGCTATTATTTAATTAATACCCTTAATTCTACCAAATCCCTAAGGTATTTAATTAATAATTAAATACTTTACTCTCTTTAATCCTCCTTCCATCAAATAAATTAAATAAATAATACATTTATTTAATTCCTCACATGTCATTTTCATCCAATCTTAATCCATCTCCTAATCTCGTCATTAGGGATGTGCACATGCCTAATCCTTGATTAGGATGTGTCACATCCTCCAACTTTTTCAAGTTGGCTTCTAATCCTCATTTATCTTCTAATTATTGATTAATTAATCCTAATTAGTACTTTGGCCAACTCTTCCCATCCCCCACGGAATTTTTAATTCTTTTTTATTCCTCCTAGAATCCCCTTTTCCCATGCATCTTCTAGAATCTTTGACTTGTCACATAAAGTCACATGTGAAAAACACCCACCTTTTGGGAACATTGTCTTATTCACTAGATTCTTCCAATCATTGTGAATTTAAAATTCACTTTTATTCACCTAAGGTTCTTCCCATCTCCCAATGTACTTGGAAGGTACTTGTCCTTCCTCCACATCATGTACTTCTCTTCCACCTCACTTACACCTCATCTCCCCTTAGCCACTTCACATTCCACATGTCAAGATGTGAGGGCTTGTGAGTTCTCAACTCACCATAGCCCTTTATCTTGACCTTGTTTGATGAATCTCAACCGTTGAATTCTCTAGAGAATTCAAATTATTCTATAAATACCCCCTCCTCAAGGGCATTTTCAACACTTTTCATTTTGAGCAACCTTATGCTACCAATTTGCATTCTCAAGCATTTGCTATCATTTAGCCATCCATTTAGTGATTTTGCAATATCAATCTTGCATCTAGTAACATCAAAAGCCATCTAAGGAACATATAAATTCATCTAAATCAAGGGCCAACCAAGGAGTCTTCAATAACAAGGAAGGTATAATTGATTTGCATTTTATTTCATCTATTTTCCTTGTTTTATCTCTCTTTAGGCTAATCATTGAAGTGTTCTTAGTGTTTTTCCACTTGCATTTTTAGTTATTTTGCATATTAGAATAGGGTAAAATTCCAAGGTACACATCACCAAGATGTGTTCCTTTTGTCTCACATGGATCGCTATAACATTCTGTTGTCGAGGAGATGTCGTATTGGCTACCTTGTGTCTTACCGAAAGTTATCCCTCCATCTTGTGTGTCACTGAGACAATTCATAGTTGGGGAGAGGTTTCATAGATCACTTTTTGTCTCACCGAGGAATCTCCTTAAGTTCACATTTTGTTGCCATGACAATACCATTCTCTCACCAATGAAGCAGTAAGTTAGCATGACATTTGAGCCAGTAAGACTACATAGCTTCCTCTCGATAGCCCTCTGATGGAATCCTTTTGTGATTTATCAACTAGATCTATTTCCTTTGGGAAGATCTTACTCTGATAACCTTTTGTCATACGATATGTTTGCTTTATCATCGGTTGGCAATACACCATGAATTCACTGAGACCTCATATCACCTTCCTTTAGCCTGGCCGATAAATATCCACGTGCATTGGTCGGTGAGACAGGACCCATTCGGTGAGACCACATACCGAATACAATTTTGTTTGGCTGAAATGCATCCACGTGCGTTGGTTGATGAGACATAATGAGTTTTTCTGAGACTTCACCCTGAAGAAAATCTTTCATCGACGTGCTCCTTCTATTGCTGGTTGGTGAGACAAAATGCAATCAGTAAGACCTTGTACTGACGATAGCCCCCTTTGTTGATGGACGAACTTTCTCCTGTCACCGAGACAATGAAAATTTCATGCCGATAAGTTCCTGTAGGTAAACTTTGATCGATAAGACACCAAAAACATCTTTCCGATAGGAAACATAAACATTTATCAACAAAAAACACAATATGGATTGGGGAGACCCTGATAATATCATGCCAATATGGATCACAAAGTGAAATACTTAGACCTAGATGAATTGTATGGGGAAAATATGGGAAAAATGTGAGCAAAATATTATTAAAAAAGGCACTGAGCATATGGTGAGGACTTGATTGGAAACTTAGGGATATGAAAAGCTTGTGAGATTATTTAGAAATTTATAGTTCTAATAGTGGCTCCATCTGGGGATGAATGATTGTGAGATCATTGAAAGGATCTAGATCTTTGGGTGAGTAGACCAGACACAAGATGATGAATTATATGAGAAAGATTGAAATAAAATGAATGTGAAATGGAGATGGAGAAAACCCTAAACTATTGTACATGGAAAATTATTTTGAAAGAAGGAAAATTAGGATTGTCCATGTACTGGCAAGTCCTATTCCTTTTATTTCCTAAACTACTGTGCATGGAAAATAATTTTAAAGAGGATCATCAAAAAATTTCCATGCATTGGAAACCCTTAATCCTCTGTGTTACTCAAGAGAAATAATGTTTCAGAAATTTCCCATGCACAGGCAACTCCTGGTCTTCACAAGCCATATTCTATAGATAATATGAGTCTTCACCCTTCTTTCCAATAACCACAAAAGGTCCCAGCCACAAGGTTTCAAATTTCCCATGCTTTCCCTTCTCCTGACACCTAGCATTCCACATCAATACCAAATCACTTTCTCCAAATTTTCTATCTTTTTTATTTTTATCAAATAGATACTTCATCTATGTTTGTAACTTTATGTTTTGATTTTGGGAAACTTTCTTTATTTCATCAAGTTCAGCTAGTTGCTCCATTCTCTCCTCCATAGGTTCTAGAATATCCAAATCTTCCTAAAGGACAAACTTGTAGACTTGAAGAAATATGACACCCTCATCATGGTAGAATTCAAGTGGGTAGTCAACGTACACTATATTACTGATGAGAACTAGCTAAAAGAAACTTAAACATGCTTTCCCACTTTGTGTCCTTACTTTTGGACCTAAATGTGTCCAAACCTATGATAATTGAGTTGTACGAGAAGATGTTTGACACTTCACTAATGGAAAGGCTTGGAAACATACTACAAGTGGCCATCCTCGGCATTGGTATTCCAAGTGCTATGGACCTCCACAAGAATGCGGACTTCAGAATAAATGTACCTTGGTTGTCCTTCCTCACTGATTTCTACACCATGGACATTGAGACTCACCGCTGCTCCTCTCAGCCAACGACCACTTTTTTTCTATAGGAGTACGACATGGGGCAAGTTTCAAGGATCACTTGGAGGAAGCATTTTGACTTCCTAGTGCAGATTTGTGGTGAGTAGATCCTAGGTCTGCATTGTGTGGCATGTGTTTGTTGTGTTTTCTACCCCTATTTGCAACTTGTTAGATGAAAACAAGGAGAAGAAGAAGAACGTAATAATGAGCCTTTTTTGCTTTGTCGTCAATAGCTAGAGGCTTATGTTTACTCTTTTTGGTCATTGCCTCCCTTTTCCTTCTCTTTACTCACTGCTTCTTTTAGGTTTTTCTCAAGAGAGCCAGGTTGTGTTTAACTTTGAGCCTTAGGTTTTATAAAATAATTTTGCATTTTAATGGAAAATGTTTAGATAAATTCTATTCATCGGTATATCTAAAGCATTTCCCTCCATTTATTCAAGCTCGTATGCATTCATTTCTTTTTCTACACTAATTTGGAAAGGTCATATCCTTAGTGCTTTAGATTTCATGTGTTTCCCTGGTTTTGCAATGCGTTCCTTGTACTTTAGCACTTTAAGCTACCTTCTTTTAATTTTGGGTTAGAAGTATTTTTGTCAAAATATTGCTTGAATTTCTATTGGAAGTTGATCATGGCTCCATGAGCCTTTTCTCTATCTTCCTCTAGTTTGGGGGTTTCTACCAACCATACTTCCATTAGACTAGTTTCTTCAATTTCCAAGGTGTTTAGTAGTTGTAAAGCAGAAATTTCTCTAGAAACAGGTATCACTACCTCTTTTCCATACACCAAATTGTAAGGGGAGTACTTCAAAATCTTCTTCGGGGTAATTCGGTTTTCCTATAGAGTAGCTCACAGATGTAATAATTTCCATCATGGGTAATAATTTGATGGATTCTTCAAGAAAATCTCATATCTGGTAGCAAAATCTAACACTCATGATTGCAAAAAACCTCTGACATTGTCGTATATAATAATCTCAAGCAAACCAACCCTGAATACTAGCTCCTCGAGGAAATTGATAATTTTCCCTTCTATGATGTATTCCCACACATTAAGATGTGCTATGAGAATAGTGGTTTTGTTAGTTGGCACTAAGTGTTAGAATTCCCTTAAAATTTTGATAATGGTAAAGGTTTTCTTCTTTATAAAATTATACTTGGCTCCAAAGCCATTAAGGGTTCTTGAATGGAAAGAAACAAGATGTTCTTCATTATGATTGCCTTTCTGAGTAAGCATGGAAGGTATATTATGTCCGCCTTTGTACACATAAAATAGAAAACCTTTTGAAAAATCTAGGCTAATTAGTGTCAAGGCTTTGGAGAGGGTTGGCTTTAGGTGCTCAAAAGTTGTTGTGCCCTCAGAAGTCCACTTAAAAGGTAGGTTCTCCTTAAGCATTAGGGTGGTCAGTCACACAATGCTTAGGAAATCCAATATTAATCTATCAAAAAATTAACATTTCCCAGAAAAGATCGCAGCCCCTTTGTCATTTAGACCCTTTTGAGATCTATTGATATTCCCTCCTTTAATACTATAAAGCAAAGAAGCTTTCTTTGAGGTGCTCTGAAAACATATTTTTTTGGACTAAAAGAAATCCCAAATTTTTAGCTTTTTCTAGAAAACCTCTTTGAGATCATCAAAATGATCATCTTTGACTATTAGGTCACCTAGATATCTGAAGATAATATGGTTGATCAATCCTACTAAATCAATGTTCATTGCCTATTGAAAACTTGTACCAGCATTGGAAAGATCGAATGATGTTTTTGAACATACAAATGTTCCCCACTTAGTGGTAAATGTCATCCTGAGTTGGTTGGATTCCTTCACATACACTTGATTCCATTTTGTAAAACCATCTAACCAAGTGAATATCCCTAATTTGGTTGGAGTCTGTAAAATCTACTCCATCTTTGGTGAGGGGTAATGGTCTTTTAGCGAAGTTCTTCTTAAGTCCCAAAAATCAACACAATTCAGCTATCATCATTCTTTTTCCAAAATGGGACCAAATTTGACACCTAGGTGGAATATTTTATAAGGCATATGATCTTTGATTTGACCCAATTGGTGAACTCTTGCACCATCAAGGCTTCAACCTTTAGGTTGACTAACCTTTCTTTATGTCAAGCAGGTTTGGGTCTTTCCACCAAGTCAATGGTATGTTGAATTATTCCTGGGTCATACCCTTTTAGATCATACCTATAGCATAGATCCTTCAACCTTTTCTTTTCCTTGTGAGGGACTTCCCTTTCGACATCAAACTTGTCATAATCCCTTGAACTTGCATGAAATTTTTGCTTGCCATTCCTTGCATCTTCAGGAAAATATTTCCCTAGTGGTAAATATTCAGAGGTTGTTCCTGAATTCTATATGAAAGAAATAATTTGAATGTAATCACCCAAGACTCTCCGATTTTGATCATTATTGAGAATTGAGGGTCAAAAAATTATTTGCACCATGCTCTATTTCATCAGGTCATAAACTAGTTCAAATTGTGGACTTATAGGAACCATCCAATCAACAATATTATTTTGTGATGGGGGAATCACTTGTATGTTGAATGCTTCAAATATTTCATTGAGATCCCATACCCTATGTGTGTAAGTTCTTAGCCTTGTATTCTTTGTAGTCAGTTGTCAATGGATCTGGCTTATCACTAGTTCTAAATCTCTGAAAGCCTATATCCTCCTTATGCCTATATGGTCTACTAGAATCAACCCATGAACCAAAGCTTCATATTTGACATCAATGTTGGAGCATGAAAATTAAAAATGGTAGGCTATGGGGGTCTCTGATCTTGTTGGAGACACTAATAAAACACCCACTCTAGAACTAGCTTTGCATTTAGAAAATCAAAATATAAGGTCCATAAACGATTATCAAATGGGTCATCAAATTTCTTATCATCTTTCATTAGTTTCAAAGAAACTTGATCAAAGTAAAAAATTACATAAGTGCCTAGCCCTGTAGCATGGAAGGTGCTAAATGGATCATAAGCAATGGATTGTTTGAGCAACACTTCTTCCTGAGGAGCCTACTCACTTGCATCTTCCTCACCTTTGGGAATTTCTACACATCTCTCATGCTGAGATATAGAGGTATGTGCAGCCTGAAAACATAGCTTTGAATCATCTACAATATATTTGGGATGCAAGGATTTAGACAGGATCTTCATCTTTTCCCCATGTTTGGTTCTCAATATTAGTTGGGACTTGTTAAGTTCCAAGTATCCATCGAGCTTTGGAGTAAAATCTCTTGAAAGAAACATTATGAAGACTAGAGGAATGTATATGAAAACTACTTCCTTTGTGACTATTTGGCTTGGGTAGGAGAAAAGGGCTAGGGATAGATCTTTTATCTAACCAATAGTTGGAACCTTCTTCCCATCTAGTTGCATTATTCACTTTTCAAGGAGCTCATACTTAAGCCTCAAAACATTCACTACTTGCTTTGGCATGACAGTTGTGCTAGCCCCTAAATCAATCATATTATTATGCAACAGGTTGTCTCCTACTATGAGGATTAAAAAGAAAGGTGTGGCTTCATTTTTATTACCTCTTTCTCTTTTGTGTTTCCTACATAATTTGCATAAGTTGTTTCTTTTAGAGCCTAAGGGGAGAGCATGTATATGTTATCTCTTCTTTGATTGCACGACTGAGTCACATCTAATTGTGGTATTTGTTCTTCTTCCTTTAATTCTTCTTCAAGCAACATTTTTTTTTTGGAAATTCATACGATGTCCCATAGTGATACATTGGTAGGAACCTTCTTCAATTTCTCCACCACGTTAAGCATCCCAACCATTTGGTCCTTAGGGTTAAATAGTGGTATTTCTCTCATTTTTAGAAGAAAACATTCTGATGTGACTGGGCTTGGTGTTTTTCTCATCTCTTTCTTTTCCAATGGTGTGTTATGCGGCTACTAAAAAGGGCAGACGGTGGGTGATGAAGCTTAATTATCCTATGGGGGTAGTTGACATGACTGTGGATGTGGAAAAGCTTGTTGTACGTACTCTCTTGTAAGCCTTATCTTTGATCTTATGTTGTAATTTGACTACACTTGTGGAACACTAATCATCAAAGTTTCATTTGTGAACACAACCTCTTCCTCTTCTAACCATGATAATAGAGCTTGGTCGGGTGCAATTTCTAGCTCCTGTTCCAAGGAAATCCCTTGCATTTGTGCTCTAAAATGAGCATTCTCCATTTTAGATGATTTGTACTCAATTGCATTTGGGAGAATTCCCTTGCTTCTTTGTTCTTCCACATTTTGCTACATATTCCCCCTTGGGTAATTTTGAGGCATATGGCTATCACTAGATGGGAAGCACCAAAAATTTTTGTCTTTCACCAAATTGTTTTGGCCCAGGACTAGCTATTTACTTGATCTATCCTTAACTGTCTGCAATGACATGATGGTCAAAAATATCTAATTTGCTAACAACATCTATTGACCTCCTTTGGAGAATCCTTGATATGGATTTTGTTGATAAGACAACTTCCCTCCATCATATGCTTGTGTGGTATGCTATAGAGGTGTGGCTTTTTGTCATTTGATAATGACCAACTTGTTAGTGAAAGTCCACATGAGATCCTTCATATCGATGATATCTACTACCATCAAGTAAAATATTGATGTGCTTGCTTGAGCGATGGGATGCACATTCATAGATTGTGGGGTGACCAACATTAATTATACCATGAGAGTTCTTTCAATGGCTTCTTCTTGATGACCATTAAAGAGGTTTCTACAAATACTAGCATCGATGGTTAAGGTGGAAGCTTTCTAACATCAATCAAATTGTTCTATGTGCACACCCCCACCTTGTATGCATTAGTCAAGATATCGCCTCCCATGGAGGTTATCATGACTATGATATCTAGGTTAAAGGCCTTTAGATAGAACATGAATGCCATGGCGGTCTGCGGTCGACCAGTCATGGGGATCCTTTGCCAAGTGTTATGGAATCTAGTGTTGAAGTCACTCATGGCCTAATGCAGAGCCCTCTTGATGGTAATTAGTTGTTATAGAAATGAGGAGTAATCTCCTTTCTCTGAGAAGTTTTCAAAAAAACACCTTCCAAGTTGGTCATAGGAGATGATAGACCCCAAGGCCAAAGATTGATACCAATATTGGACCTTCCCATGAAAATAGGTAGCTAGCAACCTCAACTCGATGTTCTCCTCTGGTATGTTATGTACCCTACATACCTTCGCTATATCTTGAAGGTGTTTGGAAGGGGTTTTGAAATCTTCTCCATAGAATCTTGGAATAGCCTTGAGGGCATTAGTAGGTATAGCAGGCCATACATCTAGGGGTGTGGGTGGTTGTAGTGGACTACCACTATCCCATGTTACAAAACTTCTAGGAGTAGGGGGAGGTACGTGAGCCATAAAGAAAAGATTCCTGGGTATGTGCAGGATCATGATGGGCCAAAAAGTGGCGATATGATGGGTATGTGTAGGGTATGTGGCTGATGACTTTTTTCTTACCCAAAATTAATGAAATGAAAGGGTTTTTAAAGGAGATTCTCAGTTTTCCACCAATACAAATTATGCTTTACTTTGACTTTAATAAATAATTATTATTCATTTTCTATTTGAATTATGACTAAAGTCCTAATTGATAGGCTGATTTGAAAAAAAAAAAAAAAATTCAAATGGTATCACATTTTTTGAATCTAAAACATGTGTAACATTATATGCTTTGTATACTATAGGATTAAAAAAAGAAAAATTGAATTTCATGAAGTTTTTACCATGTTAAGGTGGTCAGACATATGAGTTTTTATATTTTTTAAAAGTTGTAATAAAAAATTCATAATTAATTATTTACATGGAAAAAAATTACAAAAAAATATGCATCACATTAGGACATGAGTCCTCTATTTATATATAAAATCTTATAAAAAAATATTATCATTTTATTGTGGTTAGGGTGATAAGAAAAACACCTACTTCTTATTTTTTCCTAAAATTTAAGTACTACTGCATTGAAATTTCAAATTTTCACCAAATAGATTTAAAAAAATAAAAAAATCTAGTAGTTTAGAAATTGCATTCAATTTTCTATAGATTCTATTCTTATATATTTTTTAAATAATGTAGATAACTTATTCAAATTTTTATGTCAAGTTGCCTAACTCTGATTTTTTTGAATTTTTTGCCACTTAAGGGCCTGTTTTTTCCATGATGATCCTGCACATACCCTCCTATGAATTGGAAATACAAGTAATCTTATTTGAAAGTTTAGGCCTCTAGGTGGAGTAGACAAAGCTCTAGATACTGGGCTCTTAATCCTTACTCTATTTCTTCTTATAGGTGATATAGAGTGTATAATTCTTCTCCTCCTAGTAGTTGAGGTAGGTAATTAAGAGTATTAGAAGTGACCTCATGAAGATGCTCTTGTTTGGACTCTAGACATGAAACTTCTAGTTTTGTTCCTTAGCCTGATTTGAGAAATATTTATAGCTTCTAATCAGGCATTTGGAAAACTTCTTGTCCAATAGGGCTTGCGAGAAAAAGAACTATTGATCATCAAAGCTTGTGCCTCTCTGACAGTCTTATGGGAAATTCAGTGAGTGGGGGACAAATTGTGTCTCACTAAATACCTCTAGGATTTTTATAGAAAGTTGTCTCATCTTTGTGGTTTGGAGATAAGAGGAGAAGGAAATGTAAATATAAAACATAAAAAGGTGATGCCCAAAATATTTTACAACATTTCAAACCCAAATCATTCTTGAGCGATATAAATAGAAACAAAATGTCATAACCCTTCATGGTTGGAAAGAGAATGAACAACAAAGGATAACTTTAAGAATAGTGCACACTTTCAAATCTCCCCATAGGCAGTGTTCATTAAGGTTTGATCAAACATAAATATTTCTTATGAGTAATTGAACAATATATTAGAAATCACATGAACTCTTCCTCCTAACACAACATATCATGACAAAACAACTTTCAAAAAAGTAGAGAAGTCCAATGACATAGTCTAGTTTTCTTAAGATACTACTTTACCATATGACCATAAAGCATGGAAATACACTACTTAAACTATCTATATTTAGCTTGCAAGACACAAAATTTCATTCAAAATGATAATATAAAGAAAGAAGTCTTGAAAATGGCCATACATGCACAATCTCAACAATTTTTCCTTAATAGTTCATGCTTTAAATATCAAATGAACTTTGAAATAGACGTCACATGCCAATTAGACAATAGTTAAATGTCAATAGATATAACATGCCAAAGAAAATTAGTTTTGCAACCTTGCTTCTAAAAACCCTAAGAAAACTAAAGAAACTTTTCTTAACAAAGAAATTGTAACTTGGAATCGAACCCCCCATTGCGTTTCCACCCTCCTCATATAGTTGTAGAAAAGGAAACACATTGCCTTAGCACAAAAATAGATACTACTAAGTGTTGACAGTTAATGGCACATGATTCGATCATAAATACTTGGTTAGGTTGTAATGATCCTTTCTCATCAATTCTTAGCTGTTGTATTGATAATTTTAAGATATTTAACAAATATAGAGGCATATAAATGATCAAATCTTAAAAAAATAGTTTTGTGAAAGGTCTAGTTGACTGATCACATCACCCCAAGGCACTACCTCAAAATTTCCATCTAAAAAACCAAGAAAAGAAAATAGGCCATCCAACTTTGAAAAACTCCCCATTCATATCACTCCCTAGGAGAGGCAAACTACCTGTGACAAAAGGGTGACATGCCAACATTAAGGCTAAAACTTTTCAAATTATGAACATATCTCCCAAGAAACTATCTGATGCTTCAACATGTGTTCCAAACTCTCCCAAAAATATGAAAAAAGATGAAAGTTGTGCAACCACCACGTGTCGCATTATGCATTTTTTTGATGATTCTACTTGAGCACGAGTCCATCTAAAACTGAAAACATTTATGCAAGCTGAAAGTGAAAATGACTAAGGAAGAAACACTTCATAGATACCAAAGTACCTTCAATCTTATCTTTTTTCTTTGGAGAACATTCCTTAACAGATCTTTCAAATTTAGTAGAAATATGTCCATCTATTAAATCCATCAACAAGCATTCATTATCACCTCCATAATCAAATTCATCATAATAAATAATTGCATCTTCTCTAACATAATAGCTTCCCTTAATCATTTTACCTTTGTTGTCCTTTTTTTTTTCAATCACAACTTTCTTTGGACATCTTGAAGCATAGTGGCATATCTTTCAACAACTGAAACATCTGAAAGGAAACTTAAATTTTTATTTACTAATACCATTTTTCATCCTTCTAACAAAGTTAGCTTCCAAATCATCAAGATCCTCTTGATTTTATTCTTCATTCTTCTCTAATTTTCTAGCTTTAAAAGTCATCTCAACTTTTGCACCATTATTTGTAAAAAAATATCTCATTTCAAATGTAGTTAGAGAGCCATATAATTGATCTCTAGAATATTGATCTAAATTTGTAAATTCCTCAATAGCAAAAAAATTATGGTTGTAAGATTTAGGTAGGGTTCTAAGAATTTAATTTACCACTTTTGATTCTTAGACCTTTTCACCAAGACCTTTGATGCATTGACCACTTCATCTACCCTTTGCATGTAGCATGTAATGTTCTCATCTTCAAACATGAACAAGTTATCAAATGTAATCTTTAGATTCTGCATCTTAGCTTGTTTAACCTTATCATCTCCTTCATAAGTGCTTCATAGGCTTTGATTTTATTTCTAGTTCTTGGACCATTTGTATGCATAATATATCCATTTTGACTAGATTTATAAACATCATATCCTAGATAATATAAAAGTCATTCCATCTTTGTTTTCAAAAATGCATAGTTTATTCCATCAATCATAGGGATCTCCTTCTTGTGAGCCATCCTAGATCTAGCTTAAGTAGTTAAACCTTCTTCCAAGGATCCTTGCTCTTATACCAATTATTGAATACACAATACAAATGAGATGGGGGGTGAATTAGTTGTAGCTTAAAACTTTAGAAACCTCATTAATATTCAAATCCACATTCATTCATTGAACACTTAAATTTGTTATGATGATCATGTAGCATGAATAGTAAATAATAGAAACTGAAACAACTTAATACCATACAAAAGAGAGCACCAAATTTACGTGGAAAATACTAGAAAGGAAAAACCATGGTGAGGATTAGCTTACAATATAAGTAATATCAACATCGAATACAATAGCGCTCACTACCAAAAAGGCTCATTTTTGAAATAGAAGAGAAGATAGTGAAGAAATGTTAAATAGAGAAAAGAATCTTAATGTAATAGAGAATCCACCAAAATGTCACTAACACCTTCACAATCTAATTGAAGAATTGTAGCCACTTTCTGATACATCTAGCAAACTAACACATGAAATCTCACACTACACTTCTCAAATTCACACTCTATAACTCTCCACTTTGCATCATTCACATCTCTCTTGTCTAGATTAACATCCTTCAACAACTCAACTCATACTTATAGCATCTCAAACCTTGAAACCTTTCTCCAAGGTTGGCTATGCACATTAACCGTGCAAATTAAAATTAGGTTAGTGGCAAAACAATTCCATGATGGATAGAACTAAAAGAAGACTGCATAATTTATTAATTGGGACCCAAATCAACAAAACCATGCTACAACATATTTCTAAAAATAATAGATATCCACCACAAGTAGTGTAAACACCAAGTCAATTGTTACCTATGTAAACAAGATTAAAATTATGAATACACGCTTCCTTAAGTCCAAGGAGGAATTTTGAACCATGCACCACAGTTGAACATAATCTAGAATATCCCACAAACACTCTAAAATCCAACAAACTATTGGAAAAAGCAAGGAAAAACAACTGAGAGGAGGGGGTGAATCAGTTGTGATAGAAATTTAAACTTTACAAACTTACCTTAACTTTGATCTTAGATCTGATGTATAAACAATTAACCATCAACAATTAACACATTAGAGAGACAAAGAACACAAAGATTTTTTTACGTAGAAACCTTGTTAGGGGAAAAACCACGGTGGATGTCTGTCCACAAGATTATGCTCTATTAAAAGGATAAAGACAAATAATAAGGGGAATGCACATGCATTGAAGCTCACTACTTAGATCTCACTACTCAATTACAAATAGAAGACTCATTGTCTTACAACAAGATTAAGATTAAAACCATCCAGAAATTTGAATTGAGAGAATGGCTTTTGTCCAAGATTGATTACAGTTCCAATTAGGCACAATACTTCTACATACTTTTCTCAACCTTCTACTCACTTTCTCTTCAATGATATTCACACTTATGAACACAAGAGTGCACAATGCATACTCAGTACACTAACCACACTTTGCATACTCCACAAAATATCCACGCTCAACCTTCTACTCACTTTCTCTTCAATGATATTCATACTTATAAACACAAGAGCACACAACGCATACTCGACACACTAACCACACTTTGCATACTCCACAAAATATCCACACAATTGCTTCTTATAAATCCACCACAAATATTTCACCATAACAAAGTTAGCTAGAGGAAAAGAATATATTTTCAATATTGGCTTAAATTCACAATAAAAAAATTAATGCGCACCTAGCAAGGTCAGCCAAAACATAGTGGGGACCCAAATTCACTTCTCCAAGACAAGAATACTCCAATTATAGTGTTGACATCAATGACAACCACGTATGAACATCACATCACACCATCCAAAAATTTCTGAACAATCTACCCCTTTGGCATTGATGGCAACACATGATGTGAAAAATACCATTAGCCCAACACACTGCACAATTGCTCTTCTTCTTGGAAATATTTTTCATTCTACACTTCTCCCCCTTAGATATTTACATTTTTCACATTACACTTCTCCCCCTTTGAAATCAATGGAAAATGTAACTATGACCTTTCCACACACATGCTCTGAGCCATATTTCTACACATCTGACTGCTCCCCCTAAGTAGTAGCCACACAAACATCAATCTGGATTAAAATATTGCAATGTGCCTCATAGATTGATGCAAGTAACTTCATCATTTAGTTCTTGTCGAGAGTGGTAACTATCCCTAGCATTCCTCTAAGATACTCAAAAGAATATTTCTGCAATGGCTTTGTAAAGATATATGCAATCTTTTCTTTTGTAGGAACATACTCTAGTCTATCTTCCTTCTCATTCACTTTCTCCCTTAAGAAGTGAAACTTGATTGATATACGCTTGGTCTTCGAGTGTAGTACTAGATTCCTTGATATATTTATTGCACTTGAGTTGTCATAGTATATTGCAATAGGCTCTTCATATATCACCTTGATATCTTTCAACATTTGTTTCATCCATAGCACCTGAGCATAATTATTTGCAATAGAAATATATTCTGCTTTAGCAGTGGATAGAGAAATAGAGTGCTGCTTCTTGCTTAACCAAAATACCAGCATCTTCCCAAGGAAGAAAGCACCACCACTAGTACTTTTTCTATCATCCACATCACCAGCCCAATCAACATTTGTATAAGCACATAGTGTAAGATCATCATCCTTTGAATACCAAAGTCCCAAATCAACAGTTCCCTTCAAGTATCTAAAAATTCTTTTGACAATAGTTACATGTGATTTTTTTGGATCGGCTTGAAATATTGCAACCATACATACATTATGCATAATAGCTAGCCTTGTTTGTGTTAAGTAGAGTAATCCTCCAATCATTGATCTATATCTAGTTTGATTTTCCTTAGGAGAATCATCATTTTGTGTCAACTTACATTCAATTACCATGGGTGTACCAACCAATTTGGAATCATCTATACCAAAATTCTTTAACAGTTCCTTCACATACTTGGACTGAGATATGAAAATACCATTATCCAACTGTGAAACTTGCAATCCTAGAAATAACTTCATTTCACCAATCATGCTCATCTAAAATTCATTCTTCATTTCATTAACAAACTTTATGCATAAATTATCAACTCCACTAAAGATGATATTATTAACAAAAGCTTATATGATTAACTCCTTATCATGATCTATCTTGAAATATAAGTTACTGCCATCAGTACCTTTTGAGAATCCAAGCTTTAGTAGGTATTTTTCCAGTCTAGCTTACCAGGCTCTAGGGGCTTGTTTGAATCAATTCAATGATTTCTTTAACCTGAAAACAATGTCTTCCTCATCTATTAGCTAAAATCCATCTAGTTGTTCAATATACACTTCTTCTTCAAGTTCCCCATTTAGAAATATGAACTTTACATCCATTTGGTAAACTTTGTAGTTCTTGTAAGTAACGTAAGTAAGAAATAGTCTTACTACTTCAATTCTAGCAATAGGGGAAATGGTCTCTTTGAAATCTATACCTTCCATTTGGGGGTAACCTTTACATACTAGTCTCGCCTTATTTTAGACCACTTCACCATCTTCATTTAGTTTGTTTCTGAATACCCACTTAGTACCAATCACATTCTTGTCTTTGGGCCTAAGAACCAATGTCTATGTGTCATTCCTTTCAATTTGTGATAGTTCTTCTTTCATAGCTTCTAGCTAGTGTACATCTTGATAGGCTTCAATGACATTCTAGGTTCAATCTTGGAAATCAGACTGTATTCTTCAACAATTTTCTTTCTAGTTTTCACTCCTTTGCTCTTGTCTCCTATGATTTGGCTTTCAGAATGATTCAAATTTAGATAACTTGTAGTTTTAAGACTCTCTCGGACTTCTATGTTTTTTGAACTTGTGTAGTTGCACTTGATTGTTCTTCTTGACTGACTTGATTAACCGAAACAACTTGTGGTTGCTTCATCGAAACATATGGAATAATTTGAAGTAGATTTGGTGATTGTGAATTCTTCCCTTGGTTCATGTTGTCTTCATCTGAATCATAGCTACATCTTCTGGATGATGTAATTGAATCCTCATCCACCTTGACATTTTCACTTTCAATTACTTTTCTCAGTCTTTTGTTGTAGCATCTGCATGTCTTGCTCTTTGTGGAGTAACTTAGGAAGATTCCTTCATCACTTCTAACATAAAACTTTCCTATGTCATCATCTCTTTTGATATAGCATTTGCTTCCCAATATTTTGAAGTATTTGGCAGTAGGCTTATGACCATACCATAATTCATAAGGAGTCTTACTAGAATTACCATTCACATTTACTCTATTCAAGGTATATACAATAGTACTTACCGCTTCACTTCAGTACATTTGAGGCACATTTCCTTACACCATCATTGTTCTAGTAGCATCCAAAATTGTTGTATTCTTTCTTTCTACAACTCCATTCTATTGAGGGGTTTGGGGAGCAGATAAAACTTTCTTTTAATTCCATGCTCTTCACATTAAGTATTAAATTCTTTTGAAATAAATTCTCCACCTCTGTTAGATCTCAGGTATTTGATCTTCAGACCTTTTTCATTTTTTTCCATCACCTTAAAGATTTTGAACTTATCGAATGCTTCACTTTTCTCTCTCAAAAATAAAACTCAAATCATTATAGAGTAGTCATGAATGACAAGCATAAAATATCTTTCTCCACGAATGCCCTTAACTCTAGAGGGACCACAAAAATCAGTATGTAACAATTCTAACACATTATTTGAGTGAAATTGCTTTCTTCATAAGGAAACTCTAGTTTGTTTACCCAATTGACATTCTTGACAGATTACATTAGTAGGCTTCACTAATTTAGGCAAATCTCTTACTGCTTGAGTTAAACTTATCTTACTGATGTCAAAGTTTACTTGAATCAATGTCCTATTCCATAACCAACTTTCATCTACTTGAGCAATTAAGCAACTACCATTAGCAATATTCAAATGAAAGATGTTACCTTTAGTTTGCACACCAGTGGTGATCATGTTTCCAAATTTTCCATGAATCTGTAATTTTCTATCCTTGAACTATAGATCATATCCCCTATGCACTATTTGTCCAACACTTAACAAGTTATGCTTTAGGCCTTCAACATAGAGAACATCATAAGTATTTTCTTTACCACCAAGGCTAATAGAGCCTCTACCATGAATCACACAAGAATTATTGTCTCAAAATCTCACAACCCCACCATCATACTATTCTAGATTCACAAACTTTCTCTTGTCACCAGTCATGATGTGATAATCCACTATTAGTGGCCCATTCATCTTTCTCCTCAATACAGGCTACAAGAGCTTTATTTTCTTTAGTGGATTCATTAGGTTCAAGATTACTTTCAATGGTAGCAATAAAATCCCAATCATCCTCATTTCCAACATCTTTATCAGACTCATCATTTGTTACTACTTCTTTAGCAAAGTAGCATTTCTTCTACAATCTAGGTTTTCTATGTTTAGACCTAGGAACTCTTTCAGGACATCTTGATGTAAAGTTACCTATTTTACTGCATGAAAAAACATTTAATAGGTAATACATATTCATACTTACATTTTCCTCTTCCTTGTTTTGCAATGAGTGCTTCCAGTTCTAGAACTTCTCTATCTTGGTCTTCAATCGGTTTAATTTCTTCATCATATTTGGATGCCCTTCTAAAAATGTCTCTAGGACTATAACTTCGCCTGTAGCTTCTAGATACAACAACTTTGAATGTAGATTTAGTCTTTGGTGTGGATTCACCAAATTCACTTATTTCAAAAGAAGCAAGATTTCCTATCAATGTATCTCTTGCCATCTTGTTTATAGACATAAACTCTTCAATAGCATGAACTTTTGACTTGTAGGAGGGAGGTAAGGATCTATGTATCTTAGCCACAATTTCATCTTCACTTGCTAAACCACTAGCACATTTAATACCTAGCACTATCTCATTTACTCTTTGCATAAATGAAGTAATATTCTCATATTCAACCATCCTTAGGTTTTCATACTTACCTTTTAGAATTTATATCTTAGCCATCTTTACCTATGTATCTCCTTCATACAAAGTTTCCAGCTTTATCCAGATCTCATGAGCTATCTACAGGCCTACCACATTAGCCCTCTCTGAATCTATCAGAGTGCTCACCAATGCTTCAGTGGGTCTAGTATTTCTCTCTACATCCTTGATCTAATTAGGAGTGGAGGGTCCATTTGTAGGAATAGAATATTAATTCTTTGTAATCTTCTAGATAACATCTCTAATGCACTATAAATGAAATTGCATCCTAACTTTCCATAGTGAGTAGTTGGCTCCATCAAATCTAGGAATTTCCTTCTTTAATGCATCCATGCCAGATCACCTCAAGATGTTAGACTTTTCTTTAGAGGAACTAGCTTTGATACCAATTGTTGGAAAAAGCAAGGATAGACAACTGAGAGGTGGGGGGTAAATCAATTTTCATGGAAATTTAAACTTTACAAACTTACCTTAGCTTTAATCTCAAATTTGATGTATACAAAAATAGCCATAAATAATTAACACATCAGAGAGACAAAGAACACCAAGGTTTTCTTACGTGGAAACCTTGTTAGGGGAAAAACCACGGTGGATGTTAGTCCACAAGATTATACTCTGTTAAAAGTATAAAGAAAAATAACAAGGGGGATGCACATTCATTCAAGCTCACTTCCTAGTGCTCACTACTCAATTACAAATACAAGACTCACTGTCTTACAAAAAGATTTGGATTAAAACCATCCAGAAATTTGAACTAAGAGAATGAATTCTATCCAAGCCTGATTATAGTTCCAATTAGGCACAATACTTCTGCATACTTCACTCAACCTTCTACTCACTTTCTCTTCATTGATATTCACACTTATGCACACAAGAGCACATAACGCATAATTGACACACTAACCACACTTCACATAATCCATAAACTATCCACATACTTGGTTCATATATATTTGCCACAAATATTTCACCATAATAAAGTCAGCCAGAGGAAAAGAATATTATTTTAATGTCAGCTTAAATTGATAATCAAAATTTTAATGCGCACCCACCAAGGTTGGCCAAAACATAGTGGGGACCAAAATTCACTTCTCCAAAACAAGAATACTCCAATTAATCATGCCTGTAACATCCACAATATGCTAGCATGAACATGTTAGCCAAGAAAAAGAAAAACTAGACATGTAAAAGAAAATATTTTCAATCACGAGCTTCACCAGATCATGTGGGAATACCACAAAGATAGAGGATGAACTAGAGACATCTAAAAAAAAACAAGAAATAGTAGAGAGACATCCACAACAACTGAGATAACTAGGAACATATAATCTTCACTCAGAAATTCTAACAAAGACTAGCAAAACACTGTCAGACCACAACTTGCACACAAATTAATGCGGACCTCTAAAACTTTCGGTAAATGATCTAGACATACTCAACATTAAACCATTTGACCCACAACACCTAACCTCTTATGTACATAATATAATTCATTTATGACTTGCATAGTTCCACTAGGAACCTGGAACACATTCACTTATAATTTTATCAATATCCTGGACATATACAACACTTATAATATCAAATGATAATAGTGTTGAAATCAATGACAACCATGTATGAGCATCACATCACACCATCTAATAATTTCCCAACACAAACTCCTTCGCACCAACTTCCACCTGAAGAATGTACACACCTAGTATACTCAAACATCATCCATACAATGTTACTTGAAAAGCTAAATTCTGAAGCACGAAAACTCAAACCATCCTAAGTGAACAAAGGTACCAAAACTATCAACACTCCTTTAGATCTACAATACTTCAAATATAGCTATGGAGAAATATGGAGGAAAAAATTCCCCTAGACACCTCTACAATGCCTAGGTCACACATTGGTGAACACAACTTCTACTCAATGATCCAACACACCAAGTCTTGGATATAAGACCTTTAAAAACCTTTGATCAACATATTTTAATCACATAGGTAGATCTTCAACCTAGAAGAAATGTAGAGAAACACAAGGACACACCTCTATAACCCAGAACACCATTACAACACATTATTTTCTCTTTTTATCAAATTTTCTGAAAAGCACTTGGAAACCAAGTACCAAAGACACAACCTCTTCATCTTCAATACTTCCTCAACCATATAGAAAATATTATCAAATAAATAGTAGAGATTGAAACCATTAGCTTTACTAATCGTAACATAATGCAACTAATCAAAGAATCATTTGTTGACACTCTCACAATAAAATCATCCAACAATAGACATCAATGACAACACCAACTATTCATACTTGCAAAACTATAAAAACCACTAATCAACATATTTGAACTGCACAAGTAGATCTTCAATATAGAAGAAATGTAGAGAAAAATTAGAACACCACTTTGTATGTCAGAACACCTCTATAACACACTATTTCCTCTTGTATTCAAATTTTCTCAAGAGCATTCAAAAATTAAGCACCATAAACACATTCTCATTGTCTTTACAACTTCCTTATCATCATAAAACTATATACAACATACTAAATCAATTAAACAATATCCACAAACATATGCTTATGAAAGCAACACTAGATTTTGACATGAGTAAAACATAATAATGACAATGTAATGAAATTTTAAAGCAATTTTTCCTTTAATATTTTTGGTTTCAACCCTTACTCCTTTAGAATTTGGGATGGGTTAGTGCTTTAAAGGATAATACTACTCCTAAAGGCACTCAATGCACCATGTGGTGGCTATGTGACTTTTACATATCATTTTCTTTTTAGGTGCTAGATGGGGCATGTGATAGCTTGGTGGGGATTTTCTTCAAAGCTATTCTCACAAATCTAAGATTGCCTACTAATTTGACATGTCATCTATTCAATTTAGGTAGTTTGTATTTTTGTAGAGTAATATCTTTGGGTGAATTTTTTTAAAATTTGGTAGGTGTCTTTCTTTTGGGGTGGAACCTTCAAGTCAGTGTTGTTGACCTTTATGGTTGATCAATCATAGTTTTTCCAGCATGTGTTAAAATTCAATTATTTTCTAATGACTATCTTCACTAAATATCCAAATCCATTAATAAAGTAGTTAAGACTTAATGAGAAAATATTGCTATGATCTAATCAAGATCTAGGATTGGATTTTGAGTTATTAGGTTCCCACATCTGGAAATTTCTATTTCTAAAACGTTTGTGGTAGTGCTCTCTTCTTTTTCTCATAAATAGGGGCTAGTAGCATGAGTATAAAAGATAGAAAAATTGATTTGAAAATATTTTCAAAGGATATCGATCTAGTAAGGAGTTTATATCTTTAGAAGTAGAAGGTTTTATAGAATACTATTATTCTTTGGCATGTTATATTTTAATTCAAAACTATCATCAAATGGGCACCCGACCTTTTTTTTTCAGTTCATATATTATTGAACTTCAATCTCTTTTGGAGAAATCTTTGAAATTGTGCATGCTATGGCCTTTGTAAATTTTCTTGTTTATATTTTGTTCATGATAAAAACATTGTGTTAAGTCTGCTTTGATAGTTTCAATAGCTAATTTTCATGTTAAGATTTTATGTTGAATACTAGCTCTCAGAAATTGGATCATGTCTATTGAACTTTTGCATTTTTTATAAACAAATATCAATAAGATGGTATAGCTATTTATAGAAAAGGTGCACTAGTGAGCTCAATGGATGGAAAAGTTGTCTCTTTCCAAATGACAACGAAGAAAATATCAAAGCAACCATAGGGCGAGAGATGAATTGTATGGAAAATATGGTACCAAGCCTTGAGGAATACATTGAGAAATTGGGAGTAAATGCTCGCAATGTACCAATTGCCACCATGTGTCCATTGTCGTAATTGACACCAGCTTGCTTACTTATTGTAGCATAGAAAAATGGATCTTTGGACATTTTCACGCTCATTTGGATCCTTCTTCTGGATGTTGTCTTAGTTTTGCATCGATTTAGTGTTGTAATGTGGTTAATAAATTCATGTTAGGTCTTGGGCCCTTGTGAACTAATAAGGATTTTAATTTTACCTTACCTAAGTGTTGTGAAGTATTGTAACACACATTCACATTTTTCTAAGTTCTTGTTAAAATTTTCACCTAAATAACCTATTTTTATCATTTACCAAGCCTTATTTCAAAGTGTTCTAAAGTTTTGTGGTGTAGGAACACCTAGGAAACACTGGGCTATGGGTAGTCTAGGATAAATTTAGTATAATTTTTTTTCTAAGAAGGTCATGTTGACCATTGGAATTTGAGTTAGAGTTTTTTCTTGTCTTGATCAGGAGTGAACATGAGGGAGGTTGTAACTCATGTTTCTTCGTAGTTTAGGAGTTAGCAATAATTGGCAAAGGTGGAAAAATGGGACATTTTGCACCTTTTGCCACTTGATTATGGAAATGTCCAACCCAAGGGATTGGTAACTACCTTGGAGAGGAGTTATAAGGATTTGCTTGAGCTGAGAGTAGGGTTGGTTGGTTTTTTTGAATTGTAATAATTTCATGGAGTGCAATTAAGACTGTGATATTGAAGAACATCTGCTGGTTTATGGTTTTGGATTTATGCATTGATGGTTTGATCAGATGTTGAGAGTAGAGTATGTAGTGTAATTCAGGTTTTCAGGCATTGTTTAGTTCAGTAGTTAGTTTTTTGCATCGGTTCAAGCATTTGTTTTTGTTAGGTTAATTCATTTCTTACAATTCTTGTTATGATTGTCAGATCGGCAGAGATGGAGCTCTAGACCATGTTTCCCCTGTACCTAGTGTATGGGTTCTTGGAAATAGAGGCTAGATTCCATGTTTGTACATAAGGTAGAGGTAGGAGTCCTTAGGAGTCAGGAATCCATGGAAAAAGACTGTTCCTAGGCGAGCTTGGCAGTGCCTAGCTAGGACAATCAAAGAGTGCAGAGCACTAAGGTTGCAGGGGTGCCAATCTCCTAGTGAACCACAGTGTGGAGAGGATGTGGATTGCCTTGTAGAGACTTGGTAACAATAAGGAGGCTTGACAAAGACCAGGAGGTGGAAAAAAATTTAACTAATCTCAAGGAGGTCAGAAACTGGCTTAAAACAAGCCCAAATTTGCTAAGTTAAGGGTTAGAGCAGTGTATGGATAGTGGAGGCTCCAAACCCCAAAAATATTCAAGGTGTGAGAAAGGGTACCATGAATCCCAAGAAAATATTTGGATTGGTGAGAGCGATGGAGAATTGGAGATTGGTGGATGATCAAGAACCCTAGGGGAATGATCTTGAAGCTATGGGAGATATCAGACACCCCTGCATGGAATTAGTGAAGGTTGGAGATTTAGCTAGCCTTTAGGAAGATTAAGGGCTAAGGAGAGAATGGCAGAGAGAGCACCAAGATTGGATTGGCTAGGGAAATGGAGATGATAGTAGGGTTGGCCAGGAGAACCAGGGGTTCCTAACAAGCATTAGGGCCTATAGGTTATGGTGGTGGAGAGTTACACAAAAGGGGTTCACCAAGGTGAGACCCAGAGCATGGAACAATGAGTGTTCCATCCAACCCTATCCTATCAGATTGGTATCAGAGCAAGCAAAATATTTGGAAGAATCTTGTATGTCAGACCTTTAATCTAGTGGTTCTACCATCATGGTGACAAATTTTGAATTGGCTAAGATGGTTGAAGAACAGGAGGAAGAAAATAGGCTAATGAGGGAAAGAATATCCCAACTTAAGCAAGTAATGAGGAGTGCCCAATTAGAGGGAAGGATACCAAAGGAAGAAGAGGTTGCAGAGGAAGACAAGACCCCTAAACCTAACCTTATTTTGAAAGAAGAGCCTTTCTTGAAAGCATTGAAGGCTTTGAGTGGAAAATCACTTGAAGGCATACCACTGTTTAGTGGAAAAATGGAAGCTGATTTAGTTGTGGATTGGATAGAGGGAATGGAAAACCATTTTGAGTGTGATGGGGTCAAAGAAGCACAAAAGGTAAAGGTGGCCAAATCAAGGTTAAGAGGTTCTACTTTGACATGGTGGAAGTTCATTCAGACAGAGAGGGAAAAGGAAGGAAAGTAGCCTATCTCTACTTGGAAGGGAATGGTTGCCAATGTAAGAGAAGCATACATGCTAGATGACTATAAAATTTAGCTACATAAGAAAAGACAGAGATTGAGGCAAAGAGACCAAGATGTGAAATCTTATACTGAGGAGTTTCAAAAAATTTTCATGAGGTCTAATGTGACAGAGGATGAAAGTCTCAAGGTGGCTAGATATCTTAATGGCTTGAAGTGGAACATTCAAGAGGAAATGACTCTTCTAAGTCCCAAGATAGTACATCAATGTTACCGATTAGCTATAAAGATTGAGAAAAGAAGCAAGAGGAAACATGAACAGACTTTTAAGATCAGAGGTAAAGGCAGAGATCAAAGAGATCAAAGAGGACAACGAGGTGGCTACCAAGGTAGAGGCAATGACCAAAGAAACCAAGGAGAGTTTAAATCCATAGATCATGAAAATGAAACACCTTCTAGAGGAGGGTATAATAGAGGTAGAGGTTCTCAAGGAGGATACACTAGAGGAAGAGGAGTAGGAAAGAGCAATTCATACTTTGCAAACATGAAATGCTACCATTGTGGACAAGTTGGACACCCAACTTATAGGTGTCCAGAGAAAGCATCTTCATCAAGCAATGAGAAGAGAGTGGCTTATGCACAAGAGTACACCATGAGTCCTAAGTCATCTGAGGTCAGACACATTGAATCTGAGATGGGAGAGAATCTAATGTTTAGAAGAGTTTTGATCAGACAACCGGTCAAGGAAGAACCAAAACAAAGAAGAACTCTATTTAGAGTGAAGTGTAAGATACTTGGTAAAGTATGCAAGGTCATTGTAGATTCAGGTTCAATAGACAATATCATCTCAAAAGAATAAGTAATAAAACTAAAAATGAAAAAGGTACCCCACACTAACCCCTACAAGGTAACATGGCTCAACAAAGGGAAAAGTGGTCTAGTGAATGAGCAAGTAACGGTGGAGTTTTCCATTGGAGGGTATAAGGATAAGTTAGTTTGTGATTTTTTACCCATGGCCGCGTGCCATCCACTATTGGGAAAACCATGGCAGTATGACAGAAGTGCCATGTATGATGGGAAAGAGAATAGCATTTCCTTCAAGAAGGATTGGAAGACTTTCAAGTTGTAGTCACTGTCAGAAGAAGAGAGACAGTCAAAGACAACAAGTGTCATGTTGAGTAGTGGGAAGGAGTTTCTTAACAACCTAAATCAAGGGGGTGAAGGATATGTGGTTATGTTACAACCTAAAGAAGAAGACAAGGCTGAAAAGATAGTCATACCCAAAGTAGTCCTAAAGTTGTTGGATCAGTTCAAGGACATTGTAAGTGATGGTGCACCTGAAACTCTACCACCAAAGAGATCCATAAGTCATCAAATTGACTTCATACCTAGAGCCTCATTTCCTAAAAAATTAGCTTATAAGCTTACACTGAATCATAATCTAGAGGTAGCTAGGCATGTGCAAGAGTTGTTGGATCAAGGATTGATTCAAAAGAGCATCAACCCATGTGCAATACCGGTAGTCTTGGAAACCAAGAATGGAGGTAAATGGAGGTTATGCACTGATTCTAGAGCAATAAATAGGATCACCATTAGGTATAGGTTCCCTATTCCTAGGATTGAAGACTTAATGGATTGTCTTGGAGGAGCTCAATACTACACAAAGCTGGATCTCAAGAGTGGATACCATCATATCAGAATTAAGGATGGTGATGAGTGGAAGACAACATTTAAGAAAAATTATGGGTTATATGAATGAACAGTGATGCCAATTGGTATCTCTAATGCCCCTATCACATTCATGAGGCTCATGAATGAAGTGCTCAAAGACTTCATAGGGGTGGTATACCTTGATGAAATCATCATATTCAACAAGATAGCAGAAGAGCATTTAAAACATGTGGAGTTGGTTCTTAGAAGGTTGCAAGAGGAGAAGTTGGCAATCAATCTAGAGAAGTGTGAGTTCTTTAACCAATAGCTTATATATTTGGGTTTTTTAGTGTCTAAAGGATCATTGAAGATGGATCCAAGTAAGGTGGAAGTTATCCTAAACTAGCCTACACCAACCATAGGGACAGAGGTAAGAAGTTTCCATGGATTAGCTCAGTTCTATAGAAAATTCATAAGGAAATTTAGTGGTATATGTGTACTAGTCCTTGCTACAATCAAGGGTGGTTTAAAAAATAATTTTGTGTGGACTCAAGAAGCTAAGAAAGGGTTTGAGAAACTGAAACAAGAGGTGGCAACTCAACCTATTCTCTTATTACCTAGTTTTGACAAATTGTTCACTGTTGAATGTGATGCAAGTGGAGTGGCAGTAGGAGGAGTGCTAAGTCAAGAGGGAATCCCTATAGCCTTCTTTAGTGAGAAGCTCAATGAAGTAAAGAAAAGGTATTCAACTTATGACTTAGAACTTTATGCTTTGGTTCAGTCACTTAGGAAGTGGAGGCATTACCTTCTACCCAAGGAATTTGTAGTCTTTACTGACAATCAAGCATTTAGCTATATGAATACCCAAGAGAAGTTGAGCAATAGACACTTGAAGTGGATGGAATACATTCAAGCTTTCACCTTCGCCATCAAGCACAAGAAGGGACAACTAAATAAAGTAGCAGATGCATTGAGCAGGAGGTTGTTGACTGTGCAAGATATACAAGTGAAGAGCATAGGGATTGACATTTTTAAAGATCTCTATGGGGAAGATGAAGACTTTTCAGAGGTCTATAAGCTATGTTCTAACTTTGAGAACCATTTCCATAGCCAATACTCAGAGTATACATTGCAAAGTGGGTTATTGTTTAAAGGAAATCAGTTATGTGTTCCAAGAGGGTCAATGAGGGAAAATATCATTTAGGAAAAGCATAATGGAAGTCTTAGTGGACATTTTGGCATCAACAAGACTTTAGAACCAGTGCAAAGATTCAATTACTGACCTAAGCTAGCAAGAGATGTTAGAAAGTATTTGGAACAATGTGTTGTGTGTATGAAATCTAAGGGAGGAGCTAGTAATTCTAGTCTATATCAACCCCTACCCATTCCTAACAGACCATGGGAGTGTGTAAGCATGGATTTTGTGGTAGGCCTTCCTAACACCAAGACTGGTTTTGACAGTGTCTATGTAGTAGTGGACAGATTTAGCAAAATGAGTTATTTTATCCCTTGCAAAACTACTCATGATGCTAGTTACATAGCTCATCTCTTCTTCAAGGAAGTTGTAAGGATCCATGGATTGCCTTTGAGCATTGTTTTAGATAGGGATGTGAAGTTCATGAGTCACTTTTGGAAGACTCTATGGAGTAGATTGGGTACCAACCTGTCATTTGGATTAGCTTACCATCCTTAGATCGATGGTCAAATAGAGGTGGTTAACAGGGTACTAGGTAACCTTCTAAGGTGCCTAACTAAGGAGTATGGACAGACATGGGATATGGTTATCTTACAAGCTGTGTATGCTTACAATGATAGTGTGAACTAGACTACAGGGAAGATTCCTTTTGAAGTTGTGTATGGGATGCACCCAAGAGGCATATGTGAGCTCAGAGATCTTGGAGCTATGGAACATAGAAGCGGACATGCAAAGGACTTCAGTCAAACCATGAAAGAGATTCAAGAGCTGGTGAAGAAGACAGTCACCGAGGCTACACAAAAGTTGAAGGAGAAGGTAGATTTGTCAAGGAAGGATGTGCAATTTGTAGTATGAGACTATGTCATGGTCCACCTTAACAAGTCAAGGTTGTAGAATTGAATTTCAACCAAGCTGCAACTAAAAAAAGTAGGACCATGCAAGATATTAGCCAAGTATGGTAAAAATGCATACAAGTTAGAGTTACCTACCGATTTAGGAATCTCACTAGTTTTGAATGTAGCTGACTTGATCAAGTACAAGGGGTCAATAAATGATGTGGATTAGAATAGTAAGGAGATCTTCAAGGACATCAGCAACATATCCTTACCTAATCAAGACAAGCCTCAGGCAGAGAAGATCTTGGAGGCAAGAGTGAAGAAGGCTACAAGGCACAAGGTATACATGGATCATCTTGTAAAATGGAGGCATAAGCATGAGTCTAAGGCTACATGGATGGATGAAGCTTAGCTCAAGAGGTAGGGCATAGATGTGTCATTACCCTCTCCTGACATTCCTTAGAGTTTGTGTAGACGGGGGAGAATGGTGCAGGAGCACCTAGGAAACACTAGGCTATGGGTAGTCTAGGATAAATTTAGTATAAATGCTTTTCTAAGAAGGTCATGTTGACCATTGGAATTTGAGTTAGACTGTTTGCTTGTCTTGATTAGGAGTGAATAGGAGGGAGGTTGTAACTTGTGTTTCTTAGTTGTTTAGGAGTTAGCAATAATTGGAAAAGGTGGCAAAATGGGACATTTTTCACCTTTTTCCACTTGATTATGGAAATGCCTGACCCAAGGGATTGGTAACTACATTGGAGAGGAGTTATAATGAGTTTCTCAAGCTAAGAGAAGGGTTGTTTGGTTTTTTTGAATTGTAATAATTTCATGGAGTGCAATTAAGACTGTGATATTGAAGAACATCTGTTGGTTTATGGTTCTGGATTTATGCATTGATGGTTTGATCAAATGTTGAGAGTAGAGTAGGTAGTATAATTCCTTTTCAGGCATTGTTTAGTTCAGTAGTTAGTTTGTTGCATCGATTCAAGCATTTTTTTTTGTTAGGTTAATTCATGTCTTGCAATTCTTGTTCTGACTGTCAAACCAGAAGAGATGGAGCTCTAGACTATGTTTCCCTTGTACTTGGTGTATGGGTTCTTGGAAATAGAGGCTAGACTTCGTGTTTGTACATAAGGTAGAGCTAGGAGTCCTTAGGAGTCAGGAATACATGGCAAAAAATTGTTCCTAGGTGAGCTTGGTAGTGCCCAGCTAGGATAGTCAAAGAATGCAGAGCATTAATGTTGCAGGGGTGCCAATCTCCTAGTGAACCACAATGTGGAGAGGATGTGGATTTCCTTCTAGAGACTTGGTAACAAGGAGGCTTAACATAGACCGAGAGGTGGAAAACAAACTAATTGATCTCAAGGAGGTTAGAAATTGGCTTAAAACAAGCCTAAATTTGCTAAGGGTTAGAGCAGTGTATGGACAGTGGAGGCTCCAAACCCCAAAAATATTCTAGGTGTCATCAAGGGTACCAAAAATCCCAAGAAAATATTTGGGTTCATTTGGATAATTTGGGCACACTCTCCATTTTTCTCGGGTTAGGAGGTCTAGTTAGGGTTATAGGGCTTATAGCCTTTTCAAACCCTAGGAGAGGGTTTGGTGAGAGTGATGGAGAATTGGAGATTGGTGGATGATCAAGAACCCTAGGGGAGTGATCTTGAAGCTATGGGAGTCATCACACACCCCTGCATGGAATTAGTGAAGGTTGGAGATTTAGCTAGCCTTTAGGAAGATTAAGGGCTAAGGAGAGAATGACAGAGAGAGCACCAAGATTGGCTTGGCTAGGGAAATGGAGATGATAGTAGGGTTGGCCAGGAGAACTAGGTGCCTAACAAGCATTAGGGCCTATAGGTTAAGGTGGTGGAGAGTGACACCAAAGGGGTTCGCCAAGGAGAGACCCAGAGCATAGAACAATGAGTGTTCCATCCAACCCTATCTTATCATTTTGTACCAAACTTTAACACTTTTTTAGGCTTTTCATTAGTAATTGAGCTTTCTTATGCTTCAATTGGTCCCATTTTGCATCTACAGACCTTTCTTATAAGTATTTTTTAGAATAAACTTGTTAAAAATCATTTAAAACATTTAAATATTGAAATCCACATCAAATTCCTAAGGTGGGAACCATTCGCCATTTTTGGAGAATGAGTCCCATTAGGTGGGACTCATTCACCCAAAGTGGAAAATGAGTCCCCTTTGGAACAAAATTTAAAGTCAATTCAAATTTCTAGCGGGTTTTTATTCTCTAAGATCTAAGGTCAACTTGTGATGATGTATTTTTAAAAAAATATTATATAATCAAATATAAATACAAGGTTTTTCAACTCATTTCACCACCAATCAATCTATCAAGCATTCTAATAATTTCAAGAATTTTCAAGTATACATCCATTAGAGACATTACTTGAATGTTTGCAACATTCTACTTCAATGGTTTGGTGAGTTGTAGCATTGCATTTTTCTATTCATCATTCTCTTTCCATATTTCATTTTAGTTCAAGGGTTTAATTACCAACATGGGGTTTGACCAAGGAAAACCCCTATTCACTAACCCCACAACAATTTTTCCCTCTCTTTGCATGTGATTTGAAAGTTAAGGTTGTAGATCTTTAAAAGAGAAAGATTAAAAAAGTTTCCATAAAATTGTCAAATCCATTCAAAGTTTTCAAAGTCCCAAGAGAATCTTGGAGAACACCTACAAGTTGAATTTGATAGTTTCGGACCTGGAACTAAATCAAGAACAAAAGAGTAGACTGAGAGCTATAGATTCTAGTTTTGAATTTCTAGGAATCTAGAAGTGGACCAATTCACCATTATTGGTCAATGATTCCCCCTATAGTAGTCTAATAGAGATTTTTACAAATATGAGTACCTATTTGTCTAAAACTTATTTCAGCATTATTCACCCGAAGTAGGACTAAGTCACCCAACTTAGCATATGAATCCCAATTGGCCTAGAAAGCAACAATTTTAGGATTCCAGAGCTCCATTCCATCTTTCTTCAGTTTTCAGGTGCACACTTTAAATCTCATAGTTTTATGTTACAATCTATTTGCTTTTCTAGGTCTTTTTGCATATCATAGTGTGTTTTCAAACATCTTGCATTTTCCAAGTTTTGCATTAGTGGAAAACCCTTTTATCATTTTTTAGCCTTTAGGACAATCCTCTTTGATAGATTTCAATATCCTTTGCATTGAAATCTCAAGGGTTTGTTCTTAAGTGAAGTGTTAAGGTTTTTGTATCTCTCGTTTTAGGTCCAAAACCCTAGAAGTGTAAGAGTTCCACATACAAAAAATTATGTTTCACCTATGAGAAAATACATTGATTAACATGCTAAAGCTCTAAGAAATTAAATATGCATATATTTTCATAATACCTTATATTTCTTAAAGTGCACTTCCCATGGCTAAAAGAATGCTTTCCAATACATAAAGCTTATTTATGAAAAGGGTAGCAAGAAAATGTAAAACTTACATTATCACAGTGAATTTGGAATTTAAGAGGGAAATGGATCACTAATCCAGACATATTATCTTGTTGGTAGCATTTAGTAAGCTAATGGTAATGACAGTGCATTACTACATGTACATGCAGGAAAATTGAATGCATCCAAAAGTAAATTTTTGCTAAGTTACAAAAACAACAAGCAACCATTTCTTTAGAGAAGCTCTCTGCAAATTTGAGCACAAAAATGGAAGAAGCATCAATTTACGGTAGAAAAGTTGGGTCTTCATCTTAAAAACTAGGCTACGTCAACATTTTTGGGAGGGATTCATTTGTTAATGCCTAACATCAGAAGAGCGACATTTTCTCACAGCAAAACTATACACGTAGGCGACCCCATTAAGAAAGAAGCCATCCAAGATTTCAAAAATTATATTTTTCACCCAAGGTTGGTGGAAAACCATAAATTCCTGAGGGAAGGGACATTACAAAGAATGATCAAACATGGTCAACTGAAGGTTTTACATTACATCTCTAGAATTGTGGTTTTCCACAATTCATGCTGTTCACTATACACCCATGTTTAGAGCTGGTGGATGCATGTGCTAAGATGTTTGACAAGGAAATAGGGGTTATATTTTTTTGTAGGATAAGGGTTAAAATTAGTGCAATGGACATATAGGATATGTTATGTACCCCTAGAAATAGGGGTGCCAAGAGCTTCGAGCAGCAAGTGATGGAAGAGTTATGGAGAACTAGAACTAAATAGTTGCATTTTTATGAAGATGAAACAAATGAGAGACTGGAAGGAGGTCAACTCCTCTTTCCTCTATCACACAAAAATTTCAAAAAATATGTACACATCATTTTTGCAATGTTGTCCTATATCTACAACTATGATGATGATGAAAGGGTATATCCTTTCTAGATGGGCTTTGCTTTTATGCTCAGGAGGGAAAAAGGCCATAATTATTTTGATTTTGCTAAGGTAATAGTTGAAAGGATGCTAGAACAATTGAGAAATTATGGAATTGAGTGTAAATTTAGATATTCTTCTTTCTTGGCACATTTGATCTTACATCAAAATTCTAAATTTCTTGAAAGACACTTGTCACTGTTTAGGTTTGATGTAAAGGGGTTATACCAACCAATTTTGGTCTAGACCCATGTGCTTTCAAGGACATGGGATTATTATTCATTTGTGGATTATTTCATGAGGTTAGTACTTGTAGACTTTTCCCCATGCCCTTCAAGCTATTTTTCCCCTTAGCTCTTGCAATGGATGAAAAGCTCACAAACCCCGTGGATTATTTTTTGGGAGCTAATTTTACCTTTATTAAATTCCATGGTTTTCTTGAGGAGTCTTTTAGGCTCCCTAAATTTGTAATAGATTGGGTTTTCACTATGGAGGTATGTTGTTAGGAAACTATTTCTGACAAGGCCTATGTCATCAAAAGGAACAAGATAGTTCTTTACCTAATTTCCCTCAGCATTTCCAATAGTCAAGTAACACTGATGAAAATAAAGGAGTAGGAGGTTCTTACCAACAAATTGGTATACTTGGCCCTAGTACTCATTCCTGATGCATGGAGCTACAACCTAATAAGGCACCTCTCGAACATAAGGCATGAGAGGATGGATTACTTTGAATCATTAATGAGCCTGAATGAAAAGAGGTCAATTTTTTACATCGACTTAGCCTTCATACCATTCAACCGACAACCATGCCTTGAATTTTGGGTATGTGCAGGATCATGATGGGTAAAAAAGTGGTGACATGGTGGGTATGTGTAGGGTATCTAGCTGACAATGTTTTTTCTACCCAAAATTGATGAAATGAAAGGTTTTTTAAAGGAGATTCTCAGCTTTTGAACAATATAAATTATGCTTTACTTTTATTTTAATAAATTATTATTATTCATTTTCCATTTGAATTACGACTAAAGTCCTGATTGATAGGCTGATTGAAAAAAAACTATAGCTTTCGATCGGTATCAGAATTTTTGAATCTAAAACATACATCACATTCTATGCTTCGCATTCCATAGGATTAAATAAAAATAATTGAATTTCATGAAGTTTTCACCAAGTTAAGGTGGTTAGACATACGAGTTTTTATATTTTTTAAAATTTGTAATAAAAAATTCATAATTAATTATTTACTTAGAAAAATTACAAAAAAATATGAATCACATTGGGACATGAGTCCTATACTTATATCTAAAATATTATAAAAAATATTATCATTTTATTGTGGTTAGGGAGGTCAGACAGACACCTACTTCTTATTTTTTCCCTAAAATTTAAGTACCACTGCATTGAAATTTAAAATATTTAACAAATAGATTTTTTATTTTTTAAAATAAACCTAGTTGTTTAGAAACCACATTCAATTTGCTATAGATTCTATTCTTACATATTTTTGAAATAATATAGATAACTTATTCAAATGTTTATGTCAAGTGGCCTAACTCTGATTTTTCTAAAACTTTTGCCACTTAAGGGCCTATATTTTCCATGATGATCCTGCACATACCCTTTTATGCGATGATAGTAGAGTACCAGAATAGCCTCCTAATGGGAAAATTCCTCAATACACAATTGAATCACATTGGGTGGTTAGAAAGAAAGAGGGAAGATTTCTAGAGGTTTAAATAGGAAATTAAGAGTCTCAATATCATGTATGGGGATTCTCAACCACATGATGAAAGGTTCAACCAAATTTATGAAAAGGAGATTGACACTGAGGATAGTAATCCTGAGTCTAATCATGAGATTGAATTGGAAGAGCTTCTGCTCTACACTTCCCAAACTTAGGATCCCAACATAAGAGAAGGGAAAGGAAAGAGGTCAGAATAGAAGGAATCACGTGTCACATCTTCCATTAGTGCCCAAGGAAAAGGAAAAAGGACCTGATAGTTCCCAAAGAGGTCTATTACAGATGTTGAAGGATAAGTTACGACAGGCTTGACCACCAAGGGATCTAAATCTACCAGCTTTTCCCATACAAAGAGGAGGAGAGTCTAAGACCTAAGTGGACCTAGTGCATCAAGTAGAGAAGAAGAGGAAGTGAAGTCCACTCTACCAGGATATTCAAATTTAGTAGCCCAAGTAAGTTTTTCTCCCACTCTTCTTTCTACCTCTACATCCTTAGTTGTTCCTTTGCCCTTGTCTATAGAAAAGAGTCATATGTCCATGGATTTCAATATTTTTTTTTGAACAAACTCCTAGCCACATTCATAAATTAACCACATGAAGAAACCCCATGTTTCGAGAAAAACACATCCACTTCGGCTACAATTATTTTTTTAATCACCTTATCAAGGGTTCCCATTGAAAATGTTGAAGTATTTATATTTGTAGTTTCACCAAACCCATATGTTTCTGGGAAAATATCTCTTTTTCTATGCACTTCCCCTTTAACTCCAATGGGTGTTCACCCCTCTCAGTCCCCATATGGTATCCCACCTTTTTCCATGATAACACTCTGCTTTTCCTCTTCACAATTGCATACAGTCAAGGCTCCCTCTTCTGTTACCCTTTTCAATCTCCATCTAGGTGCTTCCATTTTTGCATAGAGCATCAATACCCCATAGAGTCTCTAAGGTCATTTTGATGTGATGAAGTTGGCTTGACAAGGTGGAAAATAGAAATTGTAGATAAAAGTTGTGACACAACCAAGTACTCAGAAGATTGAGGCTTGCTTCATTGAAGAGAAAAATTATCTATTGATTTATACCATGAAGCATCTAGCATCCAAGCCAAAGGGAGAAATGCAGATGGAAAATTATGACATCAAAGCTATAGGCCTTGATTTAAGTGAAACTCTCCCATGCGACAAAGTGGTTCTTGCTAAAGCCACTCAGAAAGTAGTCTACACTAATTATGAGAAGTTGGACAAGAAATTGAAGAAACACAAGGTAGAGATGGAAAATGTAAAAGACATAGGGAATAGACTATAGGAAGAAATCAAGGATAAGGACATGGAGATAGCTTGCACAATGTGATTACAAAGTTAGTAGGGGGAAGTAACTAAGTTTCTTGAGGAGGCTCGAAGTGAGAAAAATTGACTTCATGTTGAGATAGAGAAATTGAAGGGTGATGTTGTGGCTAGATGTGAAATAAATAAGGAATATAAATGAAACTAGGATAATATGTAGAAGGAATTGGATAGCATCCAATTTCATTCTTTTGAAGATCTCTAGGAGGCCCAAGTAGGAAAAAAGAAAGAAAGGGTGAAACAAGATTGAGTGTATTTTGTAGACTTGCAAAGAAGAGATCAGGAAGTTGAACTCTGAGCTCACAAATTACCTCCAAGAAAAAATCCAATTGGAGGATAAAATAAAGGAAAAATAATCTCAATTCCATTAGGAATTGATTGCAATACAAGGATTTGAGATCATCCTGATACTAAAAAGAATGATATCCATGGATTCAAATAAAATCATAGTTGCAGTTGCTACAAGTTGAAGCCAGTCTTGTAGTTTTTGAGGGATGGTTGGGAATTAAATGAGAAGGTTTGACCAATGGTTGACCAAATTATGTGCATATATAATCCCCAATCCATGTAATCAAAGAATCTAAACCCTAGGTTATGTGAGGCCGCTAAAGAATTTTTAAGAAACACAAGAATTAGTGATCAAAGGGTTGCCTCAAGGAAAGAAAGAAAATTCATCAACTACCACATGGTTGTGTGAAAAGGTAAAGATCATCAGGAAGTGTTGAATAGGAAGGTCACTAAGATGAAGAAGGAGTTCAATTTTCTGCTTGATTCCAGATTGCCTACCCCTTTTCTCACTAGATGGAGAGGTGCTATCAAGCAAGCATATCATGGATGTGATCAAACTCAAAATCAAGACTTCCAAAACACTCCTAGGTCTAAGCCCATCACCCACTATTGAGTAAATCAAGAAAGAGATAATTCCCCTTTCTCAACTTTATTACTATGTTGTGGTTGTTTCATCAAGGTGGGAAGGGGTTTCTTTTAGTGAAGTCCTTGAATTGGATCAAGCATATGAGATTATTCACACTCTCATCAGGCCCGCTGATTTGGATTTGGAAGTCTAGCACTCCTCCTTCCTCAAACTAAAATAATTACTAGAGTTCTATGTTCATGCCTCCACAAGAAAAGGCCCCCTATGAGTCACCAAAACTATAAAGAAATTTTTCCTTTAGTCTTTTTGGTTTTCATCCCTTACAATTTTCAACTTCGGGATGGGTTCACACTCAAAAAGAAAAGACTACTCCTAAAGGAATGCAATGCACCACGTGGTGTCTACATAGATTTTACATATCATTTTCCTTTCTGGTGCAAGCCGAGGCATGTGTTAGCTTGGCAAGGATTTTCTTCAAAACTATTCTCACAAATTTAAGATTTCCCACTCACTTGACATGTCATCTATTCACTTCAGGTAGTTTTTATTCTTGCAGAGTAATCTCAATGGGTGGACTTTTTAGGAATGTGGTGGGTCTCTTACTTTTTGAGTGGAACCTTGGAGTCAGTGTTGTTGACCTTTATGGTTGATCAATTAGTTTTTTTCTAGGCTATATGGTGAAATCAATTTTTTTTCTGACAGCTATCTTCGCTAAATATTTAAAGCCATTAATAAAGCAGTTGGGACTTAATGAGTGAAGATTGTTGTGATCTAATCAAGATCTAAGATCATATTGTGAGCTATCAGGTTCTAGCATATGGTAGTTTCTATTTCTAGAATGTTTGTGATGGTTCTCTCTTCTTTTAGTTATAAATAGGGGCTAGAAGTATGAGTAAAAAAGTTAGAAAAATTGCTTTGAAAATATTTTTGAAGGGTATAGATCTAGTAGGGAATTTATATCTTCAAAGTTGAAGGTTTTATAGAATACTATTATTCTTTGGAATGTTATATTTAAATTTCAAAAGTATCATTGGATTGGCATCTAATCTTTTTTTTTTATGTTCATATATTATTGAAGTTTGATCTATTTGGGAGAAATATTTGAAATTGTGCATGTTATGGCCATTGTCAATTTTCTTGTTTATATATAGTTCATGTTAAAAACATTGTGTTAAGTCTACTTTGATAGTTCAAATAGCTAAGTTTCATGTGATTAAGCTTTTATTTTGAATACTAGCTTTTGAAAATTGGATTATGTTTGTTGAACTTTTCCTTTTTTTGTAAAATTTTCCATTCTTTATACTATGCTATAAAGGGAGAAGCTTTTTGTGAATTTCTAGATATTTCTATTAATATTTAGAGTTTTCTTATGTCTGATTGGACCTTAATGGGTGCTTCCCACTGGCATATTTGAAATAATGCACTATGCTTTCATTAAGACTTTGTTGCTTACTCTCTTTCCAATAATGAAGGATATGTGGCATTCTTTGTCTATCATATCAGCTATAATAAATAGTTTAAGGTCTGAAATTTTATAAAAGCTTTGGAACATCAAAATTTTTTACGTTTTATTTCCATTTCTTTCTACCTTTCCTACAAAACATAAAGAAGAGTTAGTTTTATATAAAAAAAATTGAAGGTCATTCAATGTGGTGCAGATTGGTCCCCCACTTGCTGAATATCCCATAAGGCTGTCAGACAGGCGTAAGTTTTGATGATCAAGAGAAACTAATCAAAAAATCATCATAGCTTCTCAACCATAACTATTTTAAATCAATGAAAACATATACATAAGTCTATTGACATCAATGACAACACCAACTACACATACTTTCAATAAACATAACATATGAGACTAGCATTTTCCTAAATATAATTTCTTATGCAATTTTAATGAAGGGAGGTTGACAATATTTTGTATTTAGCAAATGCAAGCATAGAGAAAACATTTTTTTGTCTATGTTGGTCTGTAATGATCCAAATCCTTTTATGTAGGTTTTTTCAAGTCAATAAGGAAAGCTATGGTGTTGATTACATCATATATGAATATATTTGATTTAATTTAATGTATATCTTTCTCTTATGCACTTCGTATGCTATATTTATATGGATTAGAAACCAAACTAGAGGGATATGACCTTTAAATTGTAAGAAGTAGCATTCCATATTTTTATCCTAGTTTCTTAGGTAGTATTGTAGGAGATGATGCAATAAACATGATACAAGAAATATTTTTATTTAAAAGTTTCAAGTGTAACTTTTAATATGATGAAATATTTTATACTAGCTCATAGTAAAATTTATGAAATGGGAAAAGCACAAAATCTTGTATAATTTATTTTACAAATAAAAAAAAGATTATTACATTCCTTTTTATGATGGCATAATATACTACTTTGAGCACATTCATCTCCTTTCAAAACTGCCTATATTTATGTAGAATTTTAAACCCTTTTCCCACATAATAGTAAAAAATAAGGGTATGTGCAGGATCATGATGGGCCAAAAAAGTGGCAATATATGAAAGGTGATATGATGGCCCATGTGAGTACAAGCGATCTTTTTTTACCCAAAATTGATGAAACAAAAGGGTTTTTAAAGGAGATTCTCATCTTTCCACCAATATAAATTATGCTTTATTTTTGAATTTAATAAATACTTATTATTCATTTTCTATTTGAATTATACTAAAATTAAGTGATTGATAAGTGATTAGAAAAACATCTATGCTTTCAAACATATCACATTTTTGAATCTGAAACATGCATCACATTCTATGCTTCCCATAATATAGGATTAAAAAAAGAAAAAATGAATTTTATGAATTTTTGACCAAGTTAAGGTGGTCAAACATATGATTTTTATATTTTTAAAAATTTGTAATAAAAAATTCATAATTAATTATTTACTTGGAAAAAAATTATAAAAAAAATGCATCACATCGGGACATGAGTCCTCTACTTATATATAAAATATTATCATTTTATTGTGGTTAGGGTGGATCAGACGGACACCTACTTCTTAAATTTTTTCTGAAATTTAAATTACTACTGCGTGAAATTTCAAATTTTCACCAAATAGATTTAAAAAAATAAAAATAAACCTAGTAGTTTAGAAACTATATTCAATTTTCTCTAGGATACTATTCTCACATATTTTTGAAATAATATAGATAACTTATTCAAATTTTACGTCAAGTTGCCCTACTCTATTTTCTAAATTTTTGCCCTTAAGGGGCCTGTTTTTTTCCATGATGATCATGCACATACTCATAAAATAATTCCAAAAAAAATGTACTATAATTTTAAGGAAACCCATATGATGTATAAATTTACATTTCTATTGCAATATATGTAATAGAAGTAAAGTAAATTTTACATAATAAAGGACTACACAAGTTTACATAAATAGTAGCTAACCAACATTTTAAGAATGAATACTCCTCATAGCACAACAATATCATAGAATAAAATGTTAAGTTAAACAATTATTATTGCATGATTCATAAGATATCCAAAACTTGAAAAAACTTGAATTCAATTTCCACTCAAATTCACATTATTTTATAAGTTCTATCACAATTCAGAAGTAACATTTAGAATAGTGAATCCCTTTTTCTTTTGGCTAATGGGAGCTCACCTCCCAAACTTAGGATTGGAAAACCAATCTAGCCCCAAGCTTGGGGAAATCAACATTCAAACCAATTTTAAAATTCATAAAATACCCACAAATAGTCACAATTTTTTTTATAGTTAAAATAATCACAATACACCCACTAAACCAGGTTGCACATCACAAAGATTTCCTAGTGAAAGCAACATTAGAGGGAGTTGGGGTTTCACTCAATGGTGAAGTATACCCCTCCACATAAAAAAATCATAAAAACTTCTATCTTTTTAATTCACCACATAATAAAATAATATCATAGATGTGCATTAAAATATGAGTACTCATGCCCCATTTATCCAAATCCATTCACAACTATAAATATTGGAACAAATAAAATTGTGGGTGCTCTACCCCAACACAAGGGATATTCTCATCCATTCAGAGAGCCCACCCCTACATTACAAACCCAACCCACTTTCACAATACACAGGATGAACATCACTTGACAAATAATACAAACACAAACCATTTAAGATGCATTAAAGAAACTTTCCACATAAATACAACTCAAAAGGAAACAAAGTAATACCTCTCAAGGTTGCAAACACTTGAAGGGAATTAGTGAAGAATTAACCAAAAATTCTCCAAGCTTCCCTTTCACCACTAATATTCCTCTCTACTTCTTCAAATTAACCATATTCACCCCACACTCACCATTTCTTCATGGTTGAAGATATTCTTGTGTGGTTTGGATGTGATGATCAAAGGTTTTCAAAGGTGCTACATCCAAAGTTCTAGGTTTTGGATTGTGCGGTAGTGGAAGTTGTGTTTGAGAGTTTGTTGCCTATGAAGAAGGTTGTCTCAAAAAAATGAAATTGCTTTCCATTTCTCCACATTGAGGTTTCTTGTCTTGCAAATTTAGGAACATGGTAAAAATTTTTGTATCTAACTTTCCCTAGACTAACTCATGTTTAGCTTCTTTGCAAGCTTCAACTCATAGGTTGTGTTATGTGGTAGTATGTTTGGTTGCATAAAATGAATGTGTTATTTAGTTTCAGGTGGTTGTGGTAGTATTTTTTAATATTTTAATGGTGTTGGAATATTCATGTATGTTGTGGAATTTTTCTATGTGTTATGTATGGTATTTATATACCTAGAAAGGTGTGTATGTGGTCACTTGTTAGTGTTAGTAGGTTCAGCTGAACTAGAATGCTAGTGTTAATTGTGAAGGTTGTTTATTGTTTGTGAAAGCATGGTGAAGCATATCAATGTAGATTTGGGTTCTACTTAACCCTTGGTATGCTTTTCCTTCACTTATTTTCACCGTGAAAGTATTTTATGATGACCTATATAGTAGTTGTAGGTGCATACATTTCATTGAGGCTGACATGGAGAATGTTTTTGAGGCTGTAAAGAATAAATAAGAAAGCTTAACTATTTAAGAAGTGTGTGACATCTACATGGTGTGGTGTTAAATGATGAAAGTGTGATCACATGTGGTGATATGAGTGTGAGATTAAATGCTTAAGGCTACTAGATGTAAGGAGTAGAAGATGTCTATATTTTCAGTGTGCTTGAAGTTGCTAGAGGAAAAGAGTCAAAGGTTATAAATGGTGGAGAGATACAATGGTTTATTTCTCATTTTTCTTTGAAATAGTGAATCTCTCTATAACAATGTTCTTCTATTCAAGTCTTTCTTTTAGATAGTGATTCTTTTGGGTAGTTAGCCCTAGTTAGTGATCCATTCTTCTATTTTGGGTAGTGAGCCCTTCTAGCAGTGAGACTATTGTATTCAATGTTTCTATTCATATATGTGTGTGAGCTAATCCTCAACATGGTTTTTCCCTTATTAGGGTTTTCCATGTAAATCTAGTATTCTCTTGTGTATGGTGTTGAATGTGTTTATGTTTCATATATTTACATTTTGTTAATGTTAATAAGGGTTTAACAATTAATGAGGCTTTGATGATTTTAATGTACAACTAATTCACCCTCCCTCTTAGTTTTCTTGTGTGTCTAACAATTTGGTATCAAATTTGTGATTCCTTGGAAGAATCTTAACTACTTGAGGTAGATCCAGATGGTGCATAGGAAGGGTGTCAAATCTTTTATGTTTGATGGAAAAAAATTATGCTCACTAAAAATCTAGGATGGAAACCTTTCTTATCTTTTTGGGGTTTGGAGTCTGAAAGTCAATTGAAACTAGATATACTATTCCTACTAATTTTTTGAAAAGTGATTATGAGGTTGACAAGAATTATGAGAATAATGGAAAAGTAGGAAATGTTATCTTGAGTGGTCTTTCTTATTCTGAACTTGGAAAGGTGATAAGTCTCAAAACTACTGAACAAGTTTGGATGAAGTTGTAAAGCATTTATGAAGGAGATGATAAGGTCAAGCAAGAAAAGATGTAGAATTTCAAAGCCAATTTTGAAAAGCTGAGGATGTCATAATATGAAGACATTATAGACTACATTCTTAGAGTGGATGAAATTTTTAATGCCATCGATGGTCTTGGTGGTAAGTTGGAAGAAAGTGAATTTGTTAAAAAGGTATTGAGAACTATTCTTAAATCTTATAATTCTATTTTTTTTCTATTAAGGAAGATTAAAATATAGATCAATATTCTAAAGATCACATGTTTGGTGTTGTAGTAATGGAAAAAGTATCAGTTTTCCTTATTTAATTTGGGAATAATTAATTAATGGTAAAATGCACTTAATTGTGCCTTATTTAGGGTGTTGTAAAGTTTTTTTGTACAATTTCACATGGATCTAGGGATTTTTAATTAATTGAGGTCATTTATAGATTAATTGTCCCCCTTAATTCAAATCCAAGCCTTATTAATTTCATTTTCTGATGAATATCCCAACATTCATTAATAATGTTGTATACCATTTAATTTGGAAAGGTTTAAGTTCTAGTATAGTGATCTAGGATCCATTTTCCACATGGAAAATGGGTCCTCACTATGTCCTAGGTCCCCCTTTTTACATGTTATTTCACCTTCCCAAAACTTGGTCTTAGTTAACTATTCTAGGATCCATTCGCCCAAGGTGGAGAATGGGTCCTCCTTACCTAGGACACCTATTTTTGAACTTATTCCTAGTAGGATTTTAATAATTTTGAATCCTAGATGTGATGTTAGCTTGTTTTATTTGAATTTCGAGATTAAATATTAAGTTTATTATAAATATAAGATTAATTCACATAGTTTCATAACTAGAAGACCTAAGCATTCAAGTATTCAAGAATTATAGAAAATTTATGATCAAGAGAGAACTTCAAGAGCATTTGAAATGAATTCAAGAGTAGATTATCAAGCTTTTATTGTTGCAATCAAAGATCATGTCATCATGCTAATGATTTAGTTCTTCATGCATGTAGTTGAGCTTATGTATTGATGTAGTATTTAAGATCCATTTGCAGGAATTGTTTCACATCCCATTCAAAATAAATATCTACATTTCTCATAGCCACTTCATGTTAGATTAGTGTTTTACATTCCAAGACTTCATCTAAGGTATCTTTGTTGCATGTTTCATGTTTCATGTTCTTGTTTCAATGTTTCATCATAAGGTTTAATTACCTAAGCGCGTTTATACCAAGGCAAACCCCTATTCCCTAACAATAAAAAAAAAATTCTCTCTTGGTGTGTGATTGTAGGTTTTAGGTTGAAGATCAAGTCAAGAACAAGATTGGAACAAAATTTGTCAAGATGGAAAAGTTGCAAAATTTATCATCTTACTTGCAAGATCATGAAAATGAAGCTACAAAATTTATTTTTGACTTTCAGGAGCTGATCACATGGGAGGTGGGAGTGTAGAAATTGAAGAGTAAAACCTAAAAATAACTTTTTAAAAACCCTAACAAGGAACCATTCAACACTAGGTGAATGAGTCCATAGTGACCCCTGAAACAACACTTTATTACCAATGTGCACATTCTTTCAACACCTTAAAACCTCACTTATTTTTGTTATAATAGTTAGGTTTTTCTTTCGGATATTGATTTGTATCATATGTTACACATAATTATATGTTTCATAGAAAAAACCATTGGTTTATCATGTTGATAGAATCATCTTCACAAACTCCTATTTTTCTTTGAAACAAGTGCTTTAGTTTATTTTGAATTGAAAGACTTTTGTCAAAATGCTACAAAGAAAGAAACTCCCTTTAATTTCAGCAAGGTAGAGAAGGATGATGAATCAAATTTGGATGATCTTTGAACTAGAGATTTTTAGGTTTCCTATGGACTTCTCTAGTTCTTCTAGGGTTTTTCACCTAAAAGGAGAGAGACAGAGCCCAACAATGCTAAGGGTTCATTCAACTAATGTTATGTGTGATGTTGTCTAAGCTAAATGAAGTAAACTAAATACAATTGAGTGATCTAAATGAATGAATATGAATGCAAAACTAAGATTTTAACCATGCTGGAAAACACATTGTGATATGCAAAATATAAACTAAATGAAGAAATAATGTTGAACAAAAAGAAATGAGATGAAATAGAGTCCACCTGGGAAATGCTTGATGATTTTTGAATGTTGTAGATGCTCACTGAAATCACTAAAATTTCATAGCGGGACTCATTCGCCCAGGGTGGAAAATTAGTCCTCCTACTGGTGTAAAAGTGTCAGGAACTAGTTTCTGACTTTCAAGATCCGTAATCTGAAAAAATTCAAAATTTTTAGTCCTAAGGTGAGACTCATTCACCACTAGGGGTGAATCAATCCTCTCCCAAAATTCTAAAAAATTAGGAGACAACTCTCCAACACGAAATCTATAAATCTCTTATTGTTAGGTTGTCGAAGTCAATTTTGTAGGAAGCAGACATAAAACCTTCTCCAAGCTTGAAACATGAATGATTGACTTGAAGAACCTAGTTTACTTTTTTACCAATCTACATACCTAGGTCTACAAACATACATGCAATAGGGGAAAAATGGTTGAGGGTTAGCAAATAGGGGTTTGCCTTGGTCAAACCCCACTTTTGGTAATCAAACCCTTAATGAAACAATGAGATGAAAGAGAATGATAATCTAATAATGTGAAATAGCTATGAACTTACCAAACCATTGATAATGACAAATCAGAAGTAGTGGCAATGGATGCTCCAAAGTGCTTGAATATTGCTTGATAAGATGTTGTAAGATGCTTAAAAGCTTAAGATTTCTTGAATAAGATGTGTGAATGTTGGAGGATATAAAATGAGGTGAAAATCACACATTTATACAATCTTGTGCCTAAGTTAACCGTTCATACCTCATCATGGGCTGACTTCAAGTGTTTTTAAATAAAAACCTAAAAGGAAATTTTTAAAAAAATTGAATTTGGAGCCAAGGGGGACTCATTCGCCACCCATGGAAAATGGGTCCCACCTAGGACCTAAAAATAGGTGTTAGGAATTAAGTTGCATTTAATGTTGTTTGTCGGGCTTCCATTCAAAAATACACTTAATTAAAGCATATGAGGGCATAAAGGGACCAAATAAAGCATGAGAAAGGGATAAATAGTGAAGTTGTGCCTAGAAAAGCATGAAATGTTGTTACAAGACTTTACAACACTTCAAAATAGGACATGATTAGAGATGAAAAGGTGATTTTTAGGTGAATTGTAATAAATAGAGTCTAGAAGAATACATAAATATTTTACAACACCTTCACAAGATGTCATTATTTTAATTTTAGTACCTAAATATGCATGTTCAAGCCATGTTACAATGTAAAATCAAAGCAAAATAGATCAAACACCATGAAACAAGACCTAAAAGGCCATGGAAATGACAAGGGGCCATTTTTTTATGGCATAATCTTGATGAAGTGGAAGCAAACTTTGAATGGAGATTGAAAAATGGAAATATCAAATATAGAGGTAAGTTACCCTTTAAGTGTTTTAATAGTGGAAATATAGTTCATTATACTTCTAAATGTCTGATCAAAGTTGTAAATGACAAACATAAGGATCATAAAGGTAAATCTATCCAAAAGAGTTATCATTTTAAAAATAAAAATGTATATTTGATAATGAGGAATTATACTATCCTGATGAGGATAGTGATGAATTCTTGATTATAGATCTAAAAGTTGGATCTAATTTTAATAATCCTAAAATATGTGTGAAGGAATGTGCTTCAAAAACAGGTCACAATATTGAAGGAACTATGTTGATTGCTTTCTATGCAAGAGAGGAGATAAACTACTAGATAATTGATAGTGGTTGCTCAAAACATATGAAAGATGACAAGAGTAAGTTTGTTAATCTTTAGAAGAATGATGTTGGTCTTGTTAAGTTTGGTGATGATACAGGTGAGTGTAGGATCGTGGGGGTCCGAAAAGTAGTTGATGACCTTTTTTAATCCAATTTGATGAAATAAAAAGGGTTTATTGGGAAAATTATTATCTTTCAAAAAATAAAAGATATGACTTATTTGGAATTGTGATAGGTCAAAATAGAGTGTTAGAAAGCAAGCAACAAGTTAAAAGAGTACAAATAAACAACTTAAAACAACCTACACTTCAAGATTAGCCTAAGTTAGAAACAAAACAAGACAAAGCCACAAAATGGAACTTTATACCTTGCATTGAGTCGATCCTTTGGTTGGCCCTTCGATCTTTGACGTGTATGCTCCTTGGATGGCAAGATGCAAGCTAGATGAGGATGTGAAAATGGATGCAAGTGGATGAAAATGTGAAAATGGCTAAGTAGAGGTTGAGAAACAAA